>CM031234.1:388893515-389144251 GCA_018340775.1 Taxus wallichiana var. yunnanensis | reverse complement strand
AAACCAATACAAGGCAACACACACTGAAGCACAAGAAAAGAAACAAAACAAACCAAAAGGGAAGACCCAAAACAAAACACACCACACAACAAAGAATAAGAAAGGGAAACAAGCCAAAACCAAAAACTAAACACAATGTACAAAAGGACTTCCTAGCCACCTAGGACTTGAACAAATTTAGGTATTGCCCACTATAAGGAAGTGGGAGAGGAGATCCATCCATGTAATCTAGATAAAAAGAGTTCTCTCTAGCAAAATGTCTGATTCTAAAAGGACCAAGCCAAAGAGAATCAAACTTACCATGGCTTCCTCGTGGCTCATGTCTTTTGTCCCAAAGACAATGTCTCCCACTTGGAAAACTATGGGTTTGGCTTTCACAAACAAAGACTTCACTTTCAACTAATCAGCTACTATCCTGTTAACCACTTGCAATCCGTCTCATCGAGCTTCTAAAAGGTACAAAATTCTCTTATCCAAAGAGCTACCAAACTTGAATCTTCAATGGTTTTCATTAGATGCAAGGCTGCAATTCCACCATGACTGGCAGTTGAGCTTCCACACCATACACCACTTGGAAAGGAGACATTCCAATTTCTCTCTTGGGTGTAATTCTATCAGCCCAAAGTGCATCATATAGCTTCTTATGCCAATTCCTCTGAGAATCATTTACAAGCTTTCTAACTATGTTCACCAAGTTCTTGTTTGTTGATTTTGCCTATCCATTCCTTTCGGGGGTAGTAATCGAAGAATGAGCAAGGGAGATCCTATACTCATAACGTAAGTCCATCATCTCAACAAAAGAAAAGTCGGGAAGCATTATCTGGGTCACAATTTTGTTTGGGGTCCCAAACCCGATCAATATGTTCTCCTTAATGAAGCCGCAAAACTACCTCGGAAGTAGTTCTCCTGATCGGGATGGCTTCCACCACTTGGTGAAGTAATCTCATGGCGATCAACACATGGGTATGCCCAACATTGGAAGATGGATTGAGTGCCCAATGAAGTCTAAACCCCATTGTTGAAATGGCTCTTCAATCACTACAGGGATCGAGAGGCAAAGCAACCAACTTAGGTCTTCCAACAAACGCTTAGCATGCTTCACATTTACCAACCCATTTTGATGCATCTTCTGAACATAGTGGGCCAATAATAACTAAAGACGAAGTATTTTATGAGTTACATAAAGAGGAGAAATGACCTCCACAATCCTGGTCATGAAAAGCAGAGAAACAACTCTATTTTGTTGCTCCTTGTCTACACACTTCAAAAACCTTCCATCTATGCCTCGTCAACAAGGCATTCTCCCATAACACATATTGTGTTGACCTCGGTTTGATGGCTCTATTCTCTTCGCACTCAAGTGAGATGAACACTCTCCATAGGTCGAAAAAAGTGAGCAATGTCAGCGCCATACCATACATCATGCCAAGCTCATAAATAGAACAACAGGAAATCAACTCAATCTTTAGACAACTCCTCGTAGCTCGCTCAAGTAATGAGTTCACATAGCCCTTACCACTCGAACAAGTTTGTTGGCCTAATGTCAAGATCATACTCTTCGCACCTTTTACCCAATTACCTCTCTTGGTTCTAAATTGGCTGAGTCATAATGGATTTGATTGTTATATCAAGCACCAGCACCACATAATGAGAATTAAGGATGTAAAACCTAAACTACTTGACATCTTTGACAACTGCAAAAGCATGTTTCTCCATCATGGTGTACTTCATCTCATGAGTTTTCAAGACATAACTCATGAATGCAATTGGGAGCTCATGATCTTCAACATTCTTCTGGGCTAACACAACAGCTAGGGTATTTTCAGTGGCATAACAATAGATAATGAAATCTTTGCTAAAGTCAGGGCACGCCAAGGTTGGAGTCTTTGTAATAGCCTATTTAATGTCCTCAAATGATTTCTTCCCTTCAGAGGACCAACCAAAAGTTTGCTTCCCTTGCATCATGTGAGCAATGCTCATAGTAAGTTCTACAAAATTAGGGATGAATCTTCTTAGGAAATTGATCTTACCAAAGAAAGAATGGACACCTTTCTTACTTGATGGAAGAGGAATTTGCTGGATGGCCTAAACTCTCTCCGGATCAATCTTGATCCCTTCCTTTGAAACAATGTGTCCCAACAACTTTCCTTATGTGACACAAAACACATACTTATTAAGGTTTAAATAAATCCCATGCTCTTTACACTTCGTAATATTGCTTCGAGGTGTTCAAGTGATCTCTTCTTGCCTTAGAAAACATGTCAAGTCATCCAAATACACAACAATGCATTTCTCTTTCAAACTGCCAAAAGCCAAGTCCATGGCCCTCTGGAAAGTGGCACCAACATTAATGAGACCAAATGGCATCCTCTTGTATGAAAAGGTGCCCCAAGGAGTAAGAAAGGCATTCTTATGTTGATCTACGTATTCACCTCTACTTGATTGTACCCAAGAATCCATCTAACATAGATAGCATCTCCGAGCCCGTAATGATGGCTTGCAATATTTGATCCATCATGGGAGAAGGTAGTTGTCCTTCAAAGAACCCGATTTAGATTTCTAAAGTCCACACGTATTCGGATCTCACCATTCTTCTTCTCGACAGGCACTATATTAGCAATCCATGTTTAATGGTGGATGAGGAAGATGATCTTAGCCTTCAAAAGATTTTGTATTTCTTGGAAAATTGTATCATCTATCTTTGGATTATATCGCTTTGCTTCATTTTTTGAAGGGTTTGATCCCAGGCTTAAGAGGAATGAAATGTTGCATTTATTTAGGATGAAAAGCCTTAAGATCATCATAAGAGTAAGCCAGAACATCAACATACCTCTTCAACAGATTCACCACCTTCTTTTTCTCTTCCTAAGTGCAGCATTTTCCAATGTTGACCATTTTGGGATCATCAAGACTCCCAATATTCACTTTCTCAGTCTTAGTAGATTGTCGGGCTCCTTAGGAAACTTTAGACTTCATATACTTGTCATGTTTATAAAAAAGATCCTCCAAACTCACCAACCCTTTAGGGATTTTGTTGCCTTTCAATTTGATGCATCCATCTTGATCTGTCTCTTCTTTCGACACCCTCTTCATTTGACGACACACTCTCTAGGTGATTATCACTTCCTTCAAAGTACATGTTGATCGAGTTGTCTCAGCTCCAAGAAAGAAAGCAAATGTTGGTCATCATTGAAAACTTGCCAATTATTTGCATTGTCGGGCACACCGGTCTATGGATCATCTCAATGGTGAATTTATCTTGAGGGAAATCGGGATGAGGAATCAACAAGGACCCCAAAACAGCTGTAGAGTTAGCTAGTGTTCCTTTCCTCTAAAGACACTTCAATGGAAAAAGCATCAAGGAATTCAATGGAATCTCGGACAGATTCCTATAGTGTTTCAACCTTCACATTCTTTACCTCGATAAAGGTCTCTAACTTGTTTACAATTTGGATTTGCATCTCCAGCAAGAAGGTTCTTCACTCCCATCTCCTTCACCATGCTCAACCCAAGAATGAGGGCCTCATACTCAACATTATTATTGGTATTTTCAAACTGAAACTTGAAAGAGAAAGGATGAACCTTACCCCCAGGAGAAATGAGCACTACACCAGCTCTGTAACCAACCAAGAAGAGCAGCTCTCATCAAACTCCAAAGTCCACACCATTAGGATCAAGCAACACTCCCTTTGGAAGACTTGTCTCCTCTTGTGACATGATCATGTAGTTCCCATGCCCAATGTCTTCATAAATAATTTGTTCTTTAGGATCATCTGTCTTTTGCACAATATACTCGCCTATTTCTCAAGCAACAACTTCTTCATCTTCCCAATGACAGGATCAAGGCATGTGACCAATCCATTTGGATCTCACCTCCAACATCTTTGCAAAAGTTCCTACTTAGCGGCATGCCATAGAAGGGGGAATATCAAAGCAACCAAGATGGTAGCCAAGACCTTCTTCTCTAGTAGAGAAACAAAAGCTACTTGTGCATCCTCGATTCTCCCAACCAAAGGGGACGTCTCTACTTTCCATGGAATAGCAAGAGTTGTAAGTGTGAGTTAAGGTTAGACCAACGCATGAGCCACTTTCGCAGCATTACATTATCAAATGCACTCGGAATCAATGACACACTGATTGCTAAGCTTGTGGCGGCTATGAGGAGAGTCACATGTAGGGTTTGATCTTCGCATTGGGTGAAGTGATTGCATGAGCCACAAGGCTGGGTGAGTTGAGATGGAGGAGTGGGAAAAAGGCCTTTAGAAGAATGGGCTAGGGTTTTAGATTTAGAATTTACAAAGTTAACCATTTTGGCAAAGGATTTAGGATGGGTTTGATAGAACTCTGCCTCAAAAATCTGAATCTTGGTCTTTTTAAGATGGTCTATAATGTCAAAAGATCCGAGATATGGATGGGGAATCACTACTAGGAGTAGGAGGAGCTTTTGATCTATCACTTTTATAATTTGTTTGACAAGAATTCTCATAAGCGAGAAGTAGAGGAGAAGGACTAGCGAGAGCTTACCTTTTGGGTGGAAGTAGTAGGAATAGGAGCTCCTCTTCGCAATCACCGGGATGGTGATGGGGTACTCCTTGGATTTTTTTGCAGGTTACACCACTTTTTCCTTTTTTGTTGGTCTACTCCAGGAGTCATAACAACATAGGACTCACTTTGTTCATCTCAGCCACTACATAATCATAGTCATCTTCATCATCCACACCTTCAAGTGGTGAGGAAATGAACTCGAGAACCACAAGGCTCCTCTAGTTCTTCATTAGCTTCTCTTCTTGTTCATCATAGAGCCCATTTTCCTCCTCATCCAAGAACCTCACAAGTAAAAGATTGAAAGGCACCTTGAGAGGTGGACCTTCAATGGCCAACCTGGTTTGAGAAGAGGCCCAGCGGTTCCTAGGTGAAAGTTCTTCCTTGGAACATCTTGGTAAAGGGTATGTTGAGCCAATCTGTTTCTGATGGCAATGAGGTCATTAGCCAACACGACCTAACTAATCTACATTACCTCAGAGAGAAGAGGAAGAAGAAGATGCTTTGATTTGAAGACTCCCTTTTCAACTTGCTGAGACATGATCAAGTCATCTTCCACACTTGACAACCAATCTTTGATCAACATCCAAAGTCGCAAGATTTGCTCTCCTCGGTGGCAAAGGTTACTTCAAAGCAATTGAGCATTTAAGAAGGAACACTTCAATCGATCAATGTGCCTAGTTTTTGTGGAATCTTGTTAATCAACTTGTTGAACTTGGTAACAAATTCTCTCATAGGATCATATGACTCCTTTATTTGAGAAATCTGAGCTAGAAAGCATGCACATCTTCAATGAGTTTCAAACGCCGCTCAAATTGAGTCCTCATAGTAGTCCAATCGGTGATGGTCCCAACAGGAAAATGGTAAAACCAATCTGCAGCATTGTCTCTCGCAAGGTCTTCACAAACAAACCTCAAAAGAGACATCCTCGTGTTCAACTCCAAGGACCCCACATGCAACAATGAAGGCGTAATGTGTTCATGGGTGTACTTTGCCATCACCTCTAAATTTGGGAAATTCTTCTTGTTACCCCTAGGTAACTCATGCAATGGTTGAGGAAGAGCCGAGGCCCAACTCTTTGTCCTCAAGGCAAAGGTGTTGCCATCCTTGGAAAGAGCTGGCTCAAAGTGGAACTAAGACACCAAAGCAAGAACTAGGGCATGGAGATTAGGGCTAAGTTGTGCTTGAGGAATGCTCATCATACCATAAGCTCTGATCCCAACACTTTATGCTCAGGAGGTGTGCTTGTGGAACGAGCTTCTATTTCTTCTTGTTGAGAGGAAGTTAAAAAACCTTGTTAATCCAGGATTTGTGGGGATATTCAATTCCAAGAGCCCTTCCACTACGAAAGTGTATCTTAAGTATTATTGATCAAAGAAATGATCAAATTAGTTCTTTTAAAGGAAATTTGTTGAAAAATTTAAAGTGGAGTCGCAAAAATCATTGGGTTTAGATTTACACTGAATAAAAACCACGTGCAATGGACAAAACATCTTAAATGGGAGAGGTTCCCTTATCCCTAAAGTCCACGGGTAAAAAACCTACGTACAAATACACAATCTTTCATTCAATGGTGGTTTTCGATATCTTGAAATGTGTTTAAGGCTCGAAAAGTTATCAATACATGAGGATAAAAGACTTGAAGAGAGGAGGAGGCAGAAGAAGACAATACTTTAAGGTAAAAGAGATGGCAGAGAAAACTTTCATTTAATGCATTGAGCAAATGAGATATACAGCAGTAACCATTCACGTTTATAATGGTCATGAACCATGCAGACTCAAAGTTTTTGTGATGTGTAAACTAGAAAAAAACTTTCTAAGCATTTCAAGGATTAAATGATTCACAAATCGATTAAGCAAGAAGGAAAGAGAAAACAAAGGAAAAGGGAAAACCCTTGTATTGATTTCTTTAGATTCGAAATTACGCAGTTCGAATATCAAAATTATAACTTTACAATGGCTTTGAAAGAATGGAATAGCTTTCAAGAGATGGTTACAACTTCACGGGCAATGCAAGAAACGGATGACTTATTCTAATCATTTCGACTTTTGAATTCTTGATTCACAAAGAAATTAATGGTGGAAAAATCAATTTCAATAGGGGAGGACTATTACATTATTTCGCGAGCTAAATATGGTCCATTTGATCCATTTATAACTTCAAATTTGGGCAATCCACATGGGAGAGATTTAATCGAAGTGGGCAATGTCGGACGCTTTTTGCATTTTTTTTTGCCTTTCAAGTCGCACGAGCTAACACGTGAAAGCTCAACAATTTTTTTATACTTAGCCGATTCGGCCTATTTCCTCGGCTTGACTTATGTTGAAATTAGACACGTGGAGAGTGGCGCTCATTTGAGTTTCCGCTTTGGAAACGCTCCCTAAAATTGTGTTGAGCGGACGCGTGACTCCTTCCGCCCGGTCTGGACTTTTCAACGACTAACTCTATCTCTCCATTAACTTTCGACTTTTTTCACTGCAAGGTGAGTCGGGCACTCACTGGGAAACCGGCCTTTTGGTTTCACTTCTGAAATCATGTCGTTGAGGCACGGGAGGCTTCCGCCGACCCACACATACTTAGTCAATTTAAATATTGGGCTCTCTGTTTTTTTTGGACCTGGGACACGTGGAGGAATGGCGCAAGTTTGAGAAATGCCCCTAGCTTCGACTTCAAAGTCTTGGCAACCGATGAGACATGTGGCGTCGTCCGCTGAACCTTCCATACTTAGCCGATTTGGGCTTGTTTTGTCTTCATTTTGGACATGGGACACATGGAAAGCCTATGCTTATTTCAAGATTGTCCTTTGGGCCCTACCTCGGAGTCATACGCTTTTGAACTCGTGGAGGCTTCCATTGTTGCTTGAAACATGGCCATGCCGCATCCAATCAGAGATGTCCACGTACTACCCATGGATACTGGGCAAAAGTCAATCGCTTACAGGAAGATACGCCGTCATTCCCGATTGCGGGAAGAAAATAAAAGAAGGGGTAAAACTCCTTACGCCCGAAGCTTTGACGTTCGAATTGTTCTCCAAGGCTGGAAAATTGCAAACCTACGTGCTCAACGCGATCCAATACTCCAAGGTACTAACTCAAAATTTCGTAAACTTGACTTCAAAGAGGGAATTTTGAGGCCACGACAAAAGGTTGTAAAGGACAATTTCTCTACCATCCTCAGCCTAGTTTCTCGACCCACCGTCCTCTCTTTATTGGAGGGATGCACACACTATATAGATCGACCCTACCTCATGTATATATACATATATAAGGTCCCACACCACAACATTTTCACACAAAAAAATCTCATCAATGACATCGATTATATAAATAAGGCCCATGTTTCCCATTAGATTTTCTCTAGTGATGGAACAACAAGAGCCAGAGCACTTTTTACAAAGATATACGAGAGATGCTTTCCTTCAGAGCCTTTTGACTAAATGGCATTTCGCACAAGAGCGCTTCTATTCACATATCGTATCTACACGATGTTTATATAAATGGCCCCACGTACACTACAGGCTATAGATTATTACCCAAAATTTATGCTTGGTTACGATACCAAACACTCTCTATGTTAAAGTGCACCTTCCAAATATAGCTTATTGACTAAACCCGATCTACATTGGATTGCCTATTCAGTAATGGATCTACAAAGGAGCACTAATCGCACTCGACATCACATCGGGTGCACTCTCTTCCATATTCAACTACCCAAATCCTTACTTAACAATTAATCAACCTACATTGTTAGTTTACATGTGAAACAATACACTATGCAACACTAATGTAGTTGGCGTTGAGAGATATTCTATCACATATATGTGTTGGATAAAATATAACTAAACCATTAACAAATTTAGTGCCAAAGGCATAAGATGAAATTGGTATGTATGCTTTGCTAAAATAATTATTCGTTGATTTATATGCGATCAACTCAAACTAGAGGCACCCACTATATATCTGACCTGCACACACGCACCCACAAGCACGCACGCACATGTACATGCATGCACGCACATGTTTGCACACGCACACACACACACACATGGACACACACAAGCACACATGCACACACGTAAAACATCGCGCACACACACACACACATGTGTGCACACACACACATTTGCACACATATGAACAAGCACACACACGCATGAACACGCACACACGCACGCATTCTCGCATGCACACACATGCGTCGAATGCAAATAATTACAGACACATGTACGTGCACGCCGCACACACACACACACACCCACATGTGCTCATGTGCGCGTAGCATACACACACACAGACACATACATGCGTGCACGCCTTAATTTACACACGATACACCCACACGTGCTCGCGCCACGTGCTTTACACACCCTATCACCACACACACACACACCAATGATATGATCTAATAAACACTTGTCAACATCAAGTGTCGTTGATATTGAATATTATTGACAAAAAGAACAAATGATAATTTTTGGTTGCACTTATTCAAGTTATTGCTTTCTTCAAACATTTTGGCATATGCATGATGTTGGCGAAGTCCTTAGGCCCCTTTAGCCAAAAAAAATCTTATGGATGTGTTTGGTATTGTAAGATCATAGTGTGGCAAGATTCTATTGAAATAAGACATTAAAATTAGGAGTTTCAAAAATGAGAAAATCCTTCCAAAAATGCACAAAATGAGGCCAAAAGCATTCTTCAATATGGCTATTCATATCTCGTGATTATGATAGTCTAACAAAGCACTTGGCATATGCATGGTGTTGGTTGCATGTCCTTAGGCCACCTTAGCCAAAACAAATCATATGGATGTGTTTGGTATTGTAAGGTCATGTTGTGACAATATTCGTTTGAAACAAGATGGGACAAATTGTGGAGTTTCAAACACAAGAAAATCCTTCCAAAACGTGCAATAAATAGGCCAAAAACATTCTTCAATATGGTTATTCATATTCCGATTCTACGTGATTAGGAGAGTCCAAAACATAAAAGGTCATTGGAAAACGCAAATCAAAGAATTTAAACAGGTTGCAAAAAACAAGAAGAAAAACCAAAAGTAGTCAAAGACGGGCAAAGGAAATGTTTAGTGTGTGAGAGTTTGTTGGCTAGATTTTCTGCACTAGCACAAAACCTAGGCAGTCATGAGATAAATCTCCCTCATTTAACCGGTGAGGCTCCCGTGTCAGATTTGTCAATTTAAGTATGCTAATATCTAAATGGGGTTTTACTTTAACTACTCAGTTCATGAACCATAACTGAACAATTCTGCAGCAAGTAAGCAACTGTTTAAAGAAAGGAAAAGTTATAGAAGAAAGGTAATTATGTAAACACATAGAAGAAATGGGAAAGATGTGCATCCCAATCAATAGATGGCAGAGCTGATTGCACGCACATAGAAGAATCCAATATATATCACACATAATTCTAAAACAAAGGCAACTCTAGATCCAGATCTAAAATAACACAGTTTATTAAAAGATCTAAAATTAAAAGTAAGAAACACAGTACACCGTGACACAAAGTTCTTCGGAAACTTGCTCCTTTGTATTCCTTCGCTTCCAAGTGGCTCTCGGGGTTTAGACAAAGTCTAGAACACAAGATTGTTGCTTACAAATTCTCCATCATTAACCCGAGGTTCTTCTCCTACTTAAAGAATATAGGAGGGAAAGTACAAATGGGAAGTCTAACTCGAACTAAAACACAAACAACAAGTAAAAATGACATTTGGCAATCATCCTCCACTAACTTATCCTTGAGTGACACATGTATCACTTAACTACTAGAATGGTTCCACATGACTTTAAGTAATGGTCAGCAAAACCAATAACTTAAAGTTTTACAATTTCATTCGGGAACATAGAAAATAGAAGAAGAAAGAAAAAAAGAAGTCATGCCCTGTAACATTTATGTCTTCTTTTGTTCGATATCGGATATACTTGTCGAACATGTGATTCAAAGATCTTCCCATCTTTCATTCAACACTTTCCAAAGAATCCTTCATTCAACACTTTGATGCACGCCTCCACATCTTCCAAGCTCGGCCCAAACCTCGCAATATCTGCCTGCAGCACCACCAATCTACTAATAGAATTCATCGTGAAAGGCTTAGTAGCTTTATCAATTCTCTTTTGTACCATCAAAAGAGACCCTTCCAGGGAATTAGGCACCTTGCTAGGAATGATCCGCACGTATGAAGTAACACCTTCACCACGTCCTCCTCAGTGAAAGAAATGATACTGTCTGGTAAGGATGATGTCCTACTCTCAAGTGCATGCATCCTCTTCAACAAAACTCTGCAGATCTCCAAATGGAAAGATACTGCAAACTCCTAGTGCTTCCCCTTCTCAACCGATCCATCCTGGCATAATTTGTTCCGCAACCAATACATCTCTCCAGCCTTGTTGATCTCTCCCAAAGTACTCGTGTTACTCTTAGAACCGTGTTCATTCCACTATGCTCGTCACAGTTCTTCAAGTTGATTTTGCGCATCATTCATAACCTTTAAAGGCGCGGCGGCACCTCTCCAAGTGCATGTAAGCTTGACGAATAATCAAATCCTTCCATTCGTCAATAGCTTTTACTTGATTGCTTGCATCCTCCATTTCCTGCATAAGATGATCACTCACCTGCTCTGAAATGGGCTGAATGGAAGGCTTAGCAACCTTGGCTATGATCTCACACAACTGAGATACTTGCTTCTGAAGTTCTTCTTTCTCCGCCTTTTCACTATCAAGCCTAAGGAATAGAGCATCTATCAATGTCTGCGTGTCCTGCTTCAATCCTTCAGTGGTGGCTTGACCGAGGGGTACTCTGGTTACTGTAACATCTTCTGCCGTGAGCTCCTCCTCTTCTTTCCTTCTGCCGGAATTGATATCTCAGCAAACTTCTGCCCTGATTCCTCGATGATCAACCTAGAAGTTGTTTTAGCAACTTTAGGCCTTCTCGTCTCTTTTCCGCCTAGGCCCTGGAGTAGCTGCAAGTCGTGTTCCTCCAAGTTCATCTCCACTCTCGCTTCTGGAACCAACTGCGAAGCCAACCATTCCGAGAAGTTACTTCTTGGAGAATGAGGAATCGCTGAGTGCACTACCATCTCCCGCTCTGCATCCTCTCCATCAGAAAGTGCCACAGTGTTATGGCTGCCATCTTCCAAATCATCCAAGGACAAAGCTCTTTCGAACTCGCGCCATCTGCAGCCTTCAACGCCTCTCTCGAAGGGATGCTTTGAAGGCGGTCGAGGAGAAGATGAATGTCGCCGGAAAAGGAGGAGGCATGGAAGGTCCATGTCGTGTGCAACGCTTGGTGAAGTATGGATGCCGAGAAATTTGGAACTAAAGTCATGACCAGAGAAGTGATCTCTCCTTCGATTGAGATCTTCTATGTACTTTCAACTTCTCGCCTTCCTACCGCTTTTCTCCTACGTGCATTCTCTTGAGGGAATCTCCACCGCAAAGTTGCCCGTGACTTGATTCATCAATGCTTCATCAAGGCAATATCCTTTCGTCAGCAACCAGTTTGAAGTATTCACCAAAACAGCGCCAAACCTTTCTTCAATTGTATGGCAGCCTCCTACGTTATCCTGAAGTATGGCTTTATCTCCTCCCATTTGATGGTAAGTGTCAAGTACCACATTCCCATCATCTTTAAGATCCAGCAGTATCCGCGCTAGTCCAAAGTCGAACACTTGCTTTGCTGATAGCCTGCTGAAATCTCTCTTTCTAACCTTGTACTCACTTTTGCACTTCATCCAAAAATCTTCTAATGAAGGCACATGTGCGTACTCCTGGGAGATCGTCTTCCTGGCTACTCCAAATGGATCGAAGTTCAGCCATGCAGGGAAGAACTCTTGCTCATACTGATAACATCGCGCCTCCATCCTCGAGCTCTATGAATGCTATGGTAGTTGTAATGTCCCACAGTGATTGGGAAGAAGCCCATAGACTTGTGCCGCTTCGACTGAAGGTCATGTAACTCCACAAGTTGCCTGCTCAGCTCCATGGTGATCAATCTATCATTCGGATATCTGGGTAGCTTAACCGGTTCACCAAAAAAGCCGTAACCCTAAGGTATGTGAAATCGCAACCGAATGAATAGATCGCCAACTGGATATAGCTCCCACGCTTCCTTGCTTACCCTGTTGGCCTTCAAGTCTTTGTCTAGCATCTGCAAATGAAATCGTAGAAGAATTCATCATTAACCACTTTGAAATCTTTCTCGCACGCAGGTACAGTAAGCTAAGTCGTGGGTAACACTCGAAAATGGGGTCCTTAGAAAGAACACCACATCTATCCAACTTGGAAAAGACGCCCAGTGAAGCTACAACATACACCAAGTAGAAGTCATTTTGAAGCTAAAAGTACGCTTCACATTTTGGAGTTGTTCACCAAGTCAGTCGCTAATAATTTCCAACCAATCGATTATGGAATCAACCTTGTTGATTTCAATGGTCCCTTGATGAAAGCATACATCCATGTATGGAAAGTGTAAGCATTCACCTCGCCATTAATCATGCATAGCAATTTGACAACATCATCTACCTCCCCGCACCAAATTGGACAATGGAAGAGTTCTTGGGAACTTAGAAGGAGATCTAGGCTTCTTCATGTATCTCGCTATTCATTATGCTCACGCAATCAGCGCTATGCTTCTCCCCGCCGCCGGCATCCCAATGACTAATGGAAGTCACCACCTTTCACACGGAATCTTCAAACAACAATTGATGAACTCGCGTCCAAACGAATTATTGTCTTTTCGTAAAGCATCATCGCATACGACTGGATGAAGGATGGTAAGATCTAGCACACTCCATAACAAACTCTGGCAACTGGGTTTGCATGGAAAGGCTGCAGCTCGGATAATTCCACTGCTTTTAACCACACGCATGAGTGAAGTCTTTCCCGCTCTAGATCTATCAATCAATTCGGAAAGAGGTTCCGGACCTAGATCTGTGTCTCCTATGTCCGCAAGTTTGGAAGTGATGCATGACTCCATCGTGCTTTCTTTTTCATCTCTCTTTGCCATGGCTTTGTCTATCTTTGTCTGAATAATTCTTTTTCTTCTTATTTGGCCGGATTTCTTCAAAACTGGTGTAGATCTGGATATTTCTTCAGATTCGGAGGATATATGCAATGTATTGGACATTGATTAAAAGCTCCTTTTCTTTTGTAAAGCACCTGTAATGAATTCCGCAATTAATTCAGATAAAAATGGCCACCGGAGCATGAATAGTGAATTTTAATTGTAAAATCTGCACTTTTCAACCCGCTGCCCCAAAAATTGATGTTTAATTTGCACATAAAGAGAGCATGAATCCTTTCAACAACACCTGAGCACCTATAACACCTATGCAAACAATTATGCAGACAAAAATCAACCTCCTTCAAAGCATGCGCCAAATTTGGAAGCTTTTAGCCTTGTTTTCACCTTTGTCTAAGCAAAATCCTTCTTCAAATGGGGCGCACTTTTCCTCTTGGCTGCAATTCTTTACCTGTGAATTAAATAATTCACCCTTATGGCAGCCCATGCTTATATAACCCTCATAATTCTATAATTAATAATTGCCTTTCTTATTCCTGGCAATTAATTAATTAAAAATCATGCTTCTCTCTTTAACTGATGTGTAAAAATAACATGTTTAAGGACAGCCATCCAATAAATTAAATTAATTCAATTTAATCATCCACACTTCACTTCACTTAAGCTTCACAGTGTGCCTTGACCATAGCCACTGAAAATAGAATTTAATTTAATGATTTAATGCTTTAAAAATCATTAAATCTATCCTAAATGGGGCGCACTTTTTGACATGAAGGGGGCAGCCTTTAAATAAATTAAATTTAATCAATTTAATCCATTTAATTCTATTTCTTTTATTCCCTTTGGCTTTGTTGACTTTCTTCCATACTTGGCGCCTTTTTAGAAGAAAAATTAATTAATTTAATCCACTTTAAGGCTGCCATCTTCTCACCAAAGGGGGCACACTTTTTTGCATAATAGAATTCTATTTTTAAGAATTTTTCACAATGGGATTCTTTACCCTGCAAGGCAGCCCCGGAAATCCCATGATCCACTTAAGTGATTTGACTTTGACAATGGGATTATTTACCCTGCAAGGCAGCAATAAAATCCCATGATTTCACTTAAGTCACTTTCCTTTATTTCATCATGGGAATTTTTATCCTGCAAGGCGTGAATAAAATCGCCCGCAACTCCCCAACTTTCCCACTCGCAGCTTAAGTGAATTTTATATGTAGAAACCCTTGTTTCCCCGATTCGATTGTTTTTTGTTTGTTTTTGCGTTTTGGGCACAAATGCAATAGTGCGATTTAAGAAATAAAGAATAAATTCTATAAAAATAAATCAAATCTGAAAACGATAGATTCTATTGCTAATAGGGATGCCAGTCTATTTATCAATCTTCTGAGATGATTACAATTTAGATCCACTAACATGCAATATAAAAGACAATGATTTTATTGAAGAACATGGTATTTGCAGCATAAATGAGAAAACCCTTGATCCGATACAACATGATAGAACTAATAACCTTTTCTCCCTCTCGCCGACGCCCCTCTCGCCAGGACGTCCCGTAACAATGCCAGATGTATAGGCGCCTCTATCAATGGTGACAAACTAAAGAGATGGAAGGCGTTTTGCTTGCTCTTGAAGGTTCGCCCTTTTAAATGATGGTATGGCTGGTACTGAACAGTACGGCCTTGTGATCAGCAGCAAATAATAAATAAAGAGTACGGCTATTCTCTGGATCTCCAGATCTTATGGAAGTTGGCGCCTTGATGTAAGAAACCCCTCTGGACAATTTGCTATCCAAAAACCCTGTAATTTGAATCAATGTGAAGCTCTGTAATTTCTTCTGGATGAAGAAATTCCTCTGCCTGGCAATAAATCGGATGATATTTCACACCCTCTGAATCGCACTCACTGGAGATGGCTCGTTCCCCAATGTTTCGAGACTGAAACCCTAGGCTCCTGTGCTCTGCTCAAGACTTGATCAATTTTCAATTCACAAAATAATCATCCCTCCCGAATTCCCAAGCAAATGGCTTATACTCATGAAAAGTGTGAATTCCTCAATAATAGGGAATCATTAAAAATAATTTGAACTTTTAATTTTAATCTTTCAATAGTCTCCAGCCAAATTTTAATAATAAAATATAATCATCAAAATGGCCCCTTTCTGATGATGGGCGACCCTTCATCGAAATCACTTAAGTTATAATAAAAATATTATAACTTTATATTATAAAGCTTCTTCTGCGAGATCGTTAGGGCCTCACGATCCAAAGGTAGCGTTGCTGATTTACCCTTCAATCGTTCTTAGAATCTGATTTTTCTTTGTTAAAATCAGACTTGTCCTCGTTTTTGTTAAAGCCCTCTGTTATCCTCGAATGAAGAATTACCTGGAGTTAAATCTATTAGGACGGTGCTGCCAACTCCATGCTTCATGCTTTCTTCATCGCTTCCTCGTAATAAAGGAGGATCAAAGGCTTTGATCCACGCTTCTCAATGGCTCTGTCAATCCCTCCATGAAGAGCACTACCAATCACCTCTCTCCGAGATGTTCGAACCATAATCGATAACCTCTCGAAAGTCACCAATATATGACTCCAAGCTGCCACTCTTTCTCAATCGAGCCAAGTCTCTCAAGTAGGATTCGGATCCTTCCCACAAAACGCTCTACCAACCTCGTCACAACAAACTCCCGATAGAGATGAAGTGATCCTATCATGCCGTAGCGCCACCATCCCATGGTGCCACCAATCGTAAGCCTACCCTCCAGATGTAGTGTCGCATACCGATCGCATCTCTCTCCACCATCGGCCGTAATGTAGGAATGTGTCGAGCTTACTAATCCACGCCATGCCACTTTGCCACCTGTCATCGAACATCGCTAATGTGAGCCGGTTCGTAGCATGTTTTAGGTCGTTATTCAGTGCCTAGGTCTCCAATCACGCCGACTCTGTTGTGTTCTCTGCTCTGAGTGACAACCGGGTCAAAAGGAATCCTCTCTCGGGACCTCGGGTGGTACCAACTCCACTCCTCGCTCGCTGCCATAAGCGTATGTTGCGAACAACTCCTCATGCTCTTCACCCGTTATAACCTCATCGGGTTCTTGTCTCATGAAAGTAGGCCTAGTAGGCCTCGCCTGCCCGTCCGTGAAGCACATCTCAGAACTCTCCGTGACCTCGCATCACTCTTGTCATCGCCACGATGTGGTGACGGTCTCCTCGATGTATACCTAGTCCTCGTGCTACTGCACAATCTGGCAGAATACATCATTGGGATCGCTGCTGACTCCGCACGTAAATCTCTCGAGTGCATGCAAAACCTCGTGCATTGTCCGATCTCTCGTTATTATGAGGTATCTTCCCCGCCGCTTCGCTGTCATTCTGCTTCGCCATGTTTTCCATTTGGCCGACCGAACTCTGTTTATCAATCGAGTGAGCACGCCTGCGTGTGTAATACCTGTGAGACCCAATCTGTTCTGGCTGCATAAGACTGCTAAACCCTCAGGATGGAAGGATTTAACTCTGATACCACTGTAGAAACCCTTGTTTCCCCCGATTACGATTCACTATTTTTTGTTTGTTTTTTTGCGTTTTGGGCACAAATGCAATAGTGCGATTTTGCAAGAAATAAAGAATAAATTCTATAAAATAAATCAAATCTGAAAACAATAGATTCTATTGCTAATAGGAATGCTTTACCATTTATCAATCTTCCGAGACGATTAATTCAGATCCACTAACATGCAATATAAAAGACAATGATTTTATCAAGAACACGGTATTTGTAGCATAAATGAGAAAAACTTTGATCTCGATACAAAAGAAGCAATGAATAACCTTTTCTCCTCTCGCCGACGCCCGAGAAACAATGCCCGATGTATAGGCGCCTCTATCAATGGTGACAGACTGAAGAGATGGAAGGCGTTTTGCTTGCTCTTGAAGGTTCGCCCTTTTAAATGATGGTACGGCACGGGGTCAACAAGACGGCCTTGTGATTAGCAAAGAAATAATAAATAAAGAGTACGGCTATTCTCTGGATCTCCAGATCTTATGGAAGTTGGCGCCTTGATGTAAGAAACCCCTCTGGACAATTTGCTATCCAAAACCCTGTAATTTGAATCAATGTGAAGCTCTGTAATTTCTTCTGGATGAAGAAATTCCTCTGCCTGGCAATAAATCGGATGATATTTCACACCCTCTGAATCGCACTCACTGGAGATGGCTCGTTCCCAATTTTTCGAGATCGAAACATTAGGCTCTGTGCTCGCTCAAGACTTGATCAATTTTCAATTCACAAAATAATCATCCCTACCATTCCCAAGCAAATGGCTTATACTCATGAAACAGGTGAATTCTCAATAATAGGGAATCATTAAAAATAATTTGAACTTTTAATTTTAATCTTTCAATAGTCTCTACCAAATTTTAATAATAAAATATAATCATCAAAATGGCCCTTTCGATGATGGGCCATTTTGATGAAATCACTTAAGTTATAATAAAAATATTATAACTTTATATTATAATGCTCCCACAATTAATATTTAATTAAATCAATTAACTATTAATATCTCTCTCGATATATACCCGATGCACAAACCGTCGAAGTCGGCGATTTTAACATGAAGTGATTCGCACGTGATCAATCCATACTGCTAAAAATAGCAGGGTCCTCACAGAGGCAGAGTCTTTATCGCTAAAAATAGCAATTCAAAGCAAAGTGTCCGAATGAGCCCGAACGAAAGCCAATCGATCAAATATCGCTAATCAAGTCGAACCAAGCTCCAACATGAGCCCCATCCAACCTATCGGCTATGAGGGTCGCACAATAGGCTAATCACTCGTGCTCGAGAGATGTCAACTAGAGGGGACATGACATTATATCACGGAAAAAGTACCTGCTGCAAAGTGTGTACACAAATCCCACCTTGCCTCTTGCTCTATTTTCCCTATTGCAGCTTGAATCCTTTGTTTTCCAAGAATGCGCCCAACCCCACGGGGGCTTTTCTGTGTACCCACGACTTGCTTTTTCCAGGTGATCCGAGAATTGATGGTGACTTCCTTTGGGCATAATATGCGATATGTTCTCCAAACCGCCCGTGCCAAGAATCGGGCTTGCCAAACAAAGGAATTGTTCTAGAGAAATTTCTGCTTAAAACGAAATGGGACAACACAAAAACACGAAAAATTGCCAAAATTTACAAATAAAGTTTAAAACTTATTCCAAGTTAAAACCCTTCCGTACATAGGAATAATGACATGTTCGATCATACGAGTTAAAACGGAGCACAAATAGTCTCATACGGGGCTCAAAATAATTAAATACAAATTTCCCATAAGACAAATCCCAGACGATGAATATAA
Organism: Taxus wallichiana var. yunnanensis; assembly: GCA_018340775.1. Lineage (NCBI taxonomy): Eukaryota > Viridiplantae > Streptophyta > Pinopsida > Cupressales > Taxaceae > Taxus > Taxus wallichiana. Next base: position 389,125,322 of record CM031234.1, on the reverse strand, counting down.
CAATTTTGGGCATCCGGGTATTTGGCAAAAAGGCTAATATGGCTCTTTGGGAATATATTGACGCAATGTCTACAAGAACTTCACGCAATAAAAAAACACAAAACGACCCATTATTTTAAAAGTACATTTAAAATTTTTCGGATAGGGTAGTCACAAATTTCAGGATGAAATCTGGGTGACACTAGAGTTGAGAGAATGATGCATCTATGCCAAATCTTGAATCCCTATTTGAGATGGGTTTTCACGTACATGGAGTAGACAAAAATATCATGAATAATTATTCTTCTATAGTGAGAATTTGAGCTCTAAAAATGTATTTACATATTTAACAAAATGCCTAAGAGAATATGCGGACTGTTGTAATTGATGATATATTTGTTAGTCATGTGATAGATTATTTTGAAGTGCTTCTAGTTTTAAGATCGTGTAATAAGAGAATTCAATTCATTTCATGAATTGTTGTGGTGATTTGTGCATGTGTGCTTTGGGAAAGCTTGAAAATTGTATTTCACTCAAAATAACAATCATGGTTTTGTTTGAGGTCCATTAGAGATTGGTACGGTGTGAGAAAAGAAAGTCAGGTGTGTTCCTGAGTATTCATACCCCCTGTTACCTCTATCATTTCAAACAATTTTGAGTTTTAGGCAATTTATCTTGCATACTTTTTAAATTTCCTGTTAAATGACAGATTTCGTAAATATTGCACAAACGGCCACCAAAAGGATGGGCATACAATAAGAATAGATAAATAGTTGTGGGAAACTTGTTTAGGCTGAAAGGACTAAGGTTTTCCTTCAATGGACCCCCTTTTCAAGACCGCAAAAATTTTTATCAGAGCAAGTTTTTCCTTGTTGGTTTGTGTCTTGTGAGGCTTTAGTGAATTTTTTCTAGGTGTGAGAAAGTCCTGCTATTGTTAAGAGACGTAAGAGAAAAACATGGTATAAAATGGAAATCTCGTAGGAAGAGTAGCATTACCAAGGAATCCAAGAAAGATTAGATGCAATGGAGACATCATAAAGAACAGGAACTTATGTTGAAGATGTGCGTAATGATGGAGCAGAAGCTCTAGAGATTGAAGCAAAGAGATGGAAGATGAACTTCGGCACAGATTTCTAAATGCTATTGAAAAGTTGGGAAGTAAGCTGACGTTTGATACCCCTTGCTACGGTAGAAGGTTAAGCCATGATGAGCTTATATATTGGATCACGGAGATGGAGAAATACTATAACTACGATTCAATGGAGTAACCCAATAGGGTCAATTTTTCTTGCACAAAGTTGAAGGATCATCATCTTTGTGGCAAGATCATGTGCAAATGGAAAGAAAAAGCAAAGGTAATGGGAAATCAAATCTTGAGATAGGATGATTGCATAGTTGAAGGCCAAGTTCTTGCCTTCAGATTAGCTGATGAGTTTGTTTAAGAAATTGCAGAATCTTAGACAAAAGTAAATGAATGTCAAAGACCACATAGAGGTTAATCATGTGGAGGATGACGAAGAGAATATCTCAAGGTATGTTAATGGATTGTGTATTTCTATTCAAGTCAAATTTTGTGTGATGAGATTGGGTCAATTGAAGAAGCATATCAATGTGTTTTGAAAGTGGAGAAGAAGCTGTCTAGGAGATAATCAAATACATCATGAGGAAACAGAAGTTATCTAGACATACACAATAAACAAACAACGGTAGAGGACAGCAAACCTAAAAAGGCAAAGCAAGAACTTCTCAAAAAAACAATTCTAGCCAAAACACAAGAGGAAGAGAGTATATCTCAAGAGAAAGAAACTACCATAGTAGAAGAAAATATAGAGGATTCATGGGAACATGTAATAGGTGAGGACAAGTTGCTCATAGGGAAATTTAATGCCCACATACACAGCACAACACCAATAGAGGAAATGAGGCCAAAAATCATATTTATCAAGCACATGTAGAGAGAGTTATTACACCCAAACACACAAAAGAACCAAAGTATGGAGAAGATCTCTTGATGAAGAGAGTGCTGTAGAAACAAGCTGAGGACAATGAGCTAATGCAAAGGAAGATTATTTTTAAGAACCATATGCAAATCTGCAGGTGAGTGCTATAATTTATTGTCGATATAGGTAGCAAAGAAATTTGGTGTTTGATGAGATGGAAGAGAAGCTTGAGTTGAAAAGATTGTGAGCCCAAACCCATTCAAATGTTTTCGTGGTTTCTAAACCCATGGAGGTTGGAACAGCAATTAGAGTGGGTGAAATTCCACATAAGGTGAACATTTTGTTGGAGGAAGATACCGAAATTCTCTCTAACGAATTACTAGTTGGGTTTTCACCCATGAGAAGCATTAGCCATCATATGGACTCAATCCCAGATCAAGCTTAAAAAAAAGCAACATAAATTAAATTTTTTTGATAAAAGGAGAAGATGAAAGGAAAAGTCCAAGAGCTACTAGAAAAGGGCTAGATAAATGTAATATCCCTTTCAAGGGCTGAAACTGAAAAAGAATGAAACCACACAAACCCAAGTGAAGCAAAATCTGATTTTATAACAGCAGCTGTAATATACTTTAAAACCCTAGCAGTGAATTGTATAGGGACTCAAATGCACCCTAAAACCATGCACAATAACTTGAAATTACTTCTAAATAATTACTTCAATTACGGAAACCAATATCCATCCAATTTGCAACAAATAAATGGAGAAAATCAGCGAAGATACACTGCTGTAATTAAATCTGTGACAGCAGCAGGGAAGCCACAAACAAGGGCTGAAATCAATAGATAAACCTCTCCAAAAATAGCCAAATTATGGATTCCATCCTTATAAATTATGGATAATTAGAATATAAAATATTATATGAATTGTGTTCCTAGATGGCACCAAACCCTAGTCGCTCCCCTAGGGAAGAGCTCCAAAAATCATGCAAAGCCTTCTTCTTGATGTCTCTGATCCAAATCAGCAAGCAAGTCTTCAAGAGATGTCTTCAATGCACCACCATGTAGAGTTTTCGTTCTCCACCAAGCCACAAGAAGGTTTTTGTCCTCCTTGGATGCCACACAGGGGGGTTTTCGTCCTCAAGTAGAATGGTATTAAATACTTAGCCCAACAAACCGAATGTAGATGTAAATGCGCCAAAGATGATTTGCAAATGAAGTCATACAATCCCTTTTATACTCCTTGCTTGGCGCCAAATGCCAATTAGATGAGGACTGATATCTTAAGCTTCACTTTATCTTTTAATTGCTTCATTAATTCCTCCAAACCCAACCGACTTGCCTCCTAAAGGAAAAATGCTAAAAGAAAACATTAAATCTAATAAAAGAAAACTGAAATGAAATGCAATTCCTTCCCTTGTTCACTTATTCTTCTTTGCCACGGAAAGGGAATGGAAAGAAGTCTTCGTTAGGCGTCAATTTGAAAAAGAGGGGGCATTACAGTCCTCCCTTTCTAAAATTGCTTGTCCCCAAGAAATTGCAAACTCATATGCCCAAGCATCATCATATCAAGGTAAAGGAACATGTTGTAGTGCTCCCATAATCTAGATCTTGTGCTTGTTAAATGAAGGAGCTTCAACCCAAACAAACTCAAACCTCTACTGCTCCTTTCTTCATTGAAGTCTTCTTCATCTTCTACTTCAAAAACAACAGTGACATCTACTTTCTTTGCATACTCAGCTGTACCAAAATCCTTGCAAACTGATGTAGTTTCCATCATAAAGCAAGAAATGGATGAATAATCAACTTGACTAGCTATCCCTCTTATTACAAGATGCAAATCAGATTGTGGAGGGGCTGAAAACAATTCACCACAGCCATAAATCTCATGGAATCTTATCCAATTCAAGGCTATCAAATCTGATTTGTTTCTTCCTTTCAGTTGTAGCCTTCTTCCCACATCAACCCATGAAGGAATTTCCTTTGAAAATATAAGTTCATAGCTGTTCATGACTGCTAATGGCAGTCCCAAATCTGATTTTTGCATGTTCAACCTTAAGACAATGGTATAACTATCAAACTGAATTCTTATAGAAAAGGGCAATTTCATGAGTAGTGTAGGGACTGAAAATTGTCTTACATATGCTGGAAAATGAAGATCAGCAAGTCTATGGTTGAAATCAGCAAACATATTAGCCCTTAACTCAACATTCTTGCATCCCATCCTTGCCCCAACTTGGCATGGAAAATGGCTTTCAACAAGAAAACTCCAATTTGCTCTTAATTCCTCAAGTGTTCCCCACATGGAGGTAGTATTGTGCATGCCCAGAACCATCCGAAAATCATCACCATGAAGCACCTTACCCAAGAGTAGACCCTTGCTAGCCTCTATGCATTGAATGCCCTGAAGATATGCCTCTTCCTTCTTCATGCTAGCCATGCTTGGAAGCATTGTCTTCTTCCCTTTATCATTGCATTTCAACATAAGATGCAAACAACATGTTGGCTAGATTTTCTACACCGCTGAAAACCTAGGCAGTCATGAGATAAATCTCCCTCATTTACCGTGAGGCTCCCATGTAATATTTTGTCGATTATATGTCCTAACATATATTTGTTATTACTTTAACTATGTAGCTCATGAACCATAGCTAGAGCAGTTTTGTATTAAGTAAGCAACAAGTAAAATTGTAAGAGAAAGGAAATATCAGAAGAGGAAAATAATAGAAAACGGGGAAAGGAGAGAGGATGTGCAACCCAATCAATAGTTTACAAAGTTGATCAAATGCACATAGATTAAAACAAATAGATCATTAAATACAGAATTCAAAGCAAAGGATAGTTTCAGATCCAGATCTAGAATAACACAAAGTTTATGAATAGATCTAGAAAGAAATAAGAAACAAAATGCACCATTGACACAAAGTTCTCCGGAAATCTCTCCTCTCTATTTCTCAACTTTCAAAAAGCTATTAAGGGTTTCAGCTCAAAGTCTAGAACACAAGAATGTTGATTACAAATTTCGATCCTTTAACCCGTAGGTTCTTCCTCTATTTATAGTGTATAAAGGACAATTACAAATAGGAAGCTTTAAATGAATTCCCGCATGCAGAAGCTATGAAAAGGGAAACAACTGGCAATCTTCCTCCTGGAATTCCTCTTTGCATGACATGTTGTTGGCTAGATTTTCGCATAGCATAAAACCTAGGCAATCATGAGATAATTCTCCCTTATTTATTGATGAGGCTCCGGTAAATGAGGGAGATTTATCTAATGATTCGCCTAGGTTTTATGCTATCTGAAAAAATCTAGCCAACAGATTTTTAGCGACTCCGCTTGAGAACAATGCAAATTAGCAAACCAAAGCTTTCCAAAGTTAGAAGCCACAGATCCAGTCTTTCACCAGGAAGAAGAGTGTAAACTCATCCAGATCCGGATCATTTTCAGCATAATCTCGGCAGCTGGAATTATTCACCAAGTCTATTCTCAAAGAAGACGCGCTTCATTCATCATGATGCAGAATCAGCCACTTGCCCCTCGCAGTCCCATTCCATGGGGGAGAGCCTTGGGGCCTCAGATCGACTCCTCCTATGCATGATCTACCTAAAGGGACGAGAAAGAATTTTCCGAAATTCTTTGGAGATGGCAAGCAGTAATCTAGATGACCACTTGGCTACGTTTTTATATCCTGTGGATCGCTTTGCGGTCAATGAGCATGAAGACATATCATGTTAGACTTTTCATAGAGACTCTACACGACTTGGCTGGCGAATGGTTCTACTGGCTAGCTCCTGGCACCATAACCAACTGGGCTACCATGAGAGATGCATTCCTGAAAAGATTCAAACTAGCTGAAGATTCCAGTACATTGATAACTCAGCTCACTCAGTTGAAGGAGCCACATGAGCACATGCGGGATTTTATTGCAAAATTCCAAAGATTATTTTAGAAAATTTTGGCTCAGCTTCTCTCGAATGACGAGAATCAAAAAGTATTCTTCATCAATACTTTACTTTACGAAGTAAGCTATCAATGTGAAGAGCACATCCTGTTGATTTGTTAAGAGCTCAAAACATGGCGGTTGAAATTGAAGACAACCTCATCATGGTGGAAAGATAAAGAGCAAGAGTGAAAGTTCACTACTACTTCTGATTCAATTCTTGCAAAAGTTAACAAATGAGATGTCACGAGATAAAGAAACAAATGGCTCGAGATGGCTCAAGGCAAAACTGGAACTACAACGTGGAGATGAATGAAGAAGAGCACGGGAAGTTGACATTGATCAGCTCGAGGATGATAATTTTATAGGACTCGTCATGACCTAACGATGAGAAACATTAATTCATGCATATGTAGTACTGGGCGCTGCCTTTATTGAAAACCAAAACTGTATTTACATCTGTACATTCAAAATTGTATGTGGGGGTGTTTTGGAACATCAATGGAAGAAAAGTGAATGAAGGAAATGGAATAGAAAGAAGAAAGGAGTGGAATGGAATGAACTGAAAGAACATGCAAGAGTTAGGTAAAAACAGAGCCTAATATTGCATGAAGAGGAAAGATGAATAACCAACACAAATAAAACGGAGTTTGAGTTAGCCAAACAAGAACATGCAAAAGGGAACACACATGAGCAAGTAGATAGTCAGAGCTTGATCACTGTGAACTAGAACAACTGATTACTAATGTTGACAATAAGATCAAAGATAATATTTGCATGCAAGATTCAAACACCTAACATCTAATGAACATAAGAACACCAAATGTTACAAGAGACAATGAATGAGACACAAAGTTCTTATTCTATTAACTCCAAAATGTTTTTCACAAAGAACACAAAGTTTCTTCTTGAAACAAAGCTTGCACAAAAGTATCTTCTTCTCCTCTCTCAAAGTCACCCTTACAAATGAGCCCCTCACTTCCTTTTATAACCCAAAAGTTGGTTACAAAGTAGTTAGGGTTTTAAATGCACATTAAATAGGCACTTAAGTGACTTTGACTTTTTCAACCAACTTTAAAAAGTGACTAAAAATAGAAACCACTTAAGTTAAAAGGTCATTTAAGGAAAAATACATAAATAAAAGAAATGGGTACATGTGGACCCCACTTAAATGACTTGTATGCACACGTAGACATCCTAGTCAGCAATGTGCCACCTAGATCAAGACACCTAAGATCAGTGCCTTATCCATTGGGCCAAGAGTCCGCCTATCCCGATCGTACGGGAATGAACTCATTGACTGTGCTCTGCAATCCTCCAAATGACAAGAGTGCTGAGTTTGAAACTTGAGCAATTCATCCACCCCTCTATCTGAGCAATATCCTGGTGTGAGAAGATTTGTCTTCATTCGTATTCATATTCACAATTCTCCACATGCTCAGTACCTTTCCATGGTGAATTATTCATTTGTCACGAGACCGTAGTCGTTACGCCACCTTGGTTTATCAGAATCCAGCTTCTGGTCTTTCGCCATTGAGAAGATCTCCAAGAGCCAAAATTGCAATTCACTACCTGGAGTTATGTCCTTTGTCTTTGTCACCATCCCAAAGTGTTGATCTCTCGAGCAGAATTCGTGAGACTTCAGAGTCTTGGAAATCCATCTCCTTTGCCCCATTGTGAACAAGTGGTGTTGAAAAATCATCGAAGTGATTTATGAATTCGTTGACACACACCTTAGCGTAGTATTTGGTCTTTTTTGGAGTGATGGATTCTAACATTTACGCAATCGCTTCCAAGTTTATCACTATTGGCTTGATGACCCTCTTTCAATTCTTCAGGGTATCATGTAGCCAGGTGGGAACCTCTCCAAGTACCTCATTGTACATGGTTCTCGTGTTCGTTGGGAATTGATCTTCATCACGCTAAAGGGGATCACCTTCGGGTGTTGCTGAAATTGGATCTTCTTGTTGTGAGAAAGATGTTGTCGCCATTTTCTCCATTTGTGATGATTCTTCAAATGTAGGCGGGGAAAGAACCGGATCATCAACTTTTGGTTGAGAAGTTGTGACTACTTCCACAAGTTGGGCTGGTATATTTTGAGGTACTTCATCAACGAGTTCCACCTCTAGAAATTGTGTGATATAGATTACAGGTGCTTGCGCATGAACCAATGCTTTGAATTATAGTGTTGTGTTGTTGATTAGGCCTGAAGAATTAGGGCAATCATGCAAAGACGAATGATGACTGGAATGAGAAATTCTCGAGATGTGCTCCTTCTTCACTTAGGTGTTTAGACGACTCAACTCACGAATGAGCCCTCAATCGTATCGCTCCTAGCTTGATTATGAGCTCATGCATTTTCAACTTGAATTCGGACTCCCATGGCGATCCATGCCCTTCGTGTCGTCTTACCTTCTTTCCAGAACCGAACTCCCTGAGTTCTTCTCTGGCTCAACTCACTTGAATACCGAGCTTAACCCAACATTTTTGAAAAGAATGGTTTTACCACAATGCTCACGGTTCTTCCTTATTATATAACACTTGTAGTAAGAATGTTTTGGCTTTGCCATAATAAGCACAATTGTACCTCCCAAACGATGAGAAAATGCCATTACCAATAAAGACCTAATGCTGCCATGATGATGACCCAGGTTCAAGCCCTCAGCATGTCGATAGACACCCTTAAGACTGATTCTTGGCCAAAGAGCTCCTCGGTATTTTGGCAGTGGATTCTGCAATCCCGGCTCCAATCAACAAGTTTTCTCTGAACCTGGTAAAAGAATACTTTTTTATTGTCTGATTGGATGTACATAATGGAAGGGTATAAATATTGCCTATTGCCCTTAGAGTTTCTCAAAGAGACCATTTACAAGTAACAAGGATGTAGTACGAAACGGCCAACCAGGTATTTTCAGAGTTGGCCTTCACATTCAATTCATTTCTAGGGAAAAAAAAAAAAATAAAATGCTGAACAATATGAATCGTTTCATTCTGCACCGTAATAACCTTCATATCCTGATTCAGGGAAATTTTATGAAGCCTTGAATAGCGTGACTCCAATCCATCGTACACGGCAGTGAATATTTGTTTCTCCGCAGGTATGGAGTTAGTAGATTCTAAAGGGGAAATCGCCTGACAGTTTTGCTTTAAGGTCTCACCACTGTGCTTTGTATACATATTTACAAAGGGTAAAAGAATCATGTTAACAGATCAGAAAGCAAATGCCCTTGAAGGATATACCTGCAGCTGCCATGGATCTGAATTCAGAATAAGGATAAGCCTACAGCTGCATTATGTTTGCTATTCGTGACCTTCATTTGTTGCAGCCTTTAGCAATTAAGCTGTAAGCTTTATCAGGGCCCCAGATCCATCCATATGCAATATTACGCATTCTTTCTGAAGGCCGATGAAAATGCAGAATATAACAAGTCGCAAAAACAATTCATTTTTTCAAACATACTTGCCCATGGTTCGGTCGGGTCATGGGTTTTGGGCCTGTTTCTTTCTTATTTGTACAACCGCTTTATCTTTTTAAAAGCAGCATGGCAAATGCAATAGCCCAAGTCAAAAAAGAGTCGACTCCTTGCTGCTTCTGGACACAGCTAGGCTGTCCTTTAATCTCCCATGTAAGGCTCACAAGAGACATAAACATAGCACAATAATGGTGATAAATCCACCATGGCCGGATGTCACTCCCATTGACTCTCAAAACGTATCCTCGCAAAGCCAAACTTGTGTACAAAAATAATAACCATGCCTGGTATAACTGAACTGGCAATGCTGGAAAGCAACCATTCCAGACCCAATTCTTCAGTAACAGTAAAACACATGGAAATAGCAGAAACTGAACTACTGTTCTATCCCTGTAGTTGTTGTATTCTTCCTTAACTTTCAATCGGGATCATTAAGAAAATTTGCTTGTCTTTTATTGTTTCTAAAATTTCAATCGTAACCCTTGGCTTTTGATAAACAACAAAACAAATTTGTTTTTGTTTAAGGACAGTTTTCTTTCCAAGGCGTGTGCTTCTAAAAGGATGCGTGGTTTTTATCCGACTTGGGCAAAAGGCATCTTAAACTATGACTCCTTCTTCTTGAAACCGGCTTGCTTCTTTCTTCCTCTGGCGTGGAAATCTTCCTCCTCTTTTTATTTAAAAACTGTTTTATATTTCCCTTTCTCCCAATGCGCTGATTTGTTCTTTTCTTTTTTATGCCTGCTGCGTGGCTTTTGGTATGATTGTTTTGAAAAAATGCGTTTCTGTTCTCCAAATGCGTATGGACTGTTCTCCTTCCTGTCTTTTCCTTCAACCAATGCGCATGTATTTGCCTTTAGTCTTTTTGTTGTGATTAATTTCTTTTTGCTGTCCTCCTTTTCACTTTGTTATTTTCTTCGCTCACAATGGCGTGGGTTTCTCTTGCATAATGTTAACAAAATATTATGTCTTCTGAAGAAAAAGAAGCTTCTGACTTTTTCCACCGGGTTTGATGGAGGAAGTTACGAGGATTAATTCAACTTCCTCTCATCCCGGGTAGTGGCTTAAGTGCCAGGGGGAAATGGGAAAAGTAACGGGCAATTGCCAACGGGAATGGCAAAATGGGTTGGCAATCCCCGTCCAATTTCCCCATGTGGGAAATTGGGGAATTTTATGCCCGTTTGCCAATCCATGATTTGGCAATTGGCAGAGGAAAACCCACGTGCGGGAAATTTGAAGGAAATTGCCAGGAAAGTGGAAATCCGGGTTCGGGAAGCCAACCCGGCAGTTGGAAACAAAAGCTTACTTCCCCGGCACTAAAACTTGTCGATGAACTTTAATTTATATTTATTTAATTAAATACTCCTTAAGTGATTTTTTAAAAATTAATTTAATCAAACAAGGAGCAATTAATTAATTAAATATTAATTAATTATTTTAATGTATTTTAATGCGTTTTATAGCCTGGCGGGAAGAGTTCTTGCCCGAAAATCACGAAACGAAGACCGAAACGATCACAAAAATAAGACGATCGCAAGGAGTCCAATGAACCACGCAAAGTAATACTTTTCAAAATTTTCTAATTTTTAATTACTTCTTTTTGACATTATTGATCATGTTGTTAAACCCTCATGTCCATCTTCGAGCCTTTCCTGTAGTGGAACCTTTCCATGTCTAATCACTTGCAATCTAATCCATCAAAGGCCTTTTTTTAAGTTTAGCATTCTTGATGGTTTCAAGTTAGATTACATTCTAGATTTGGGTGCTTGACAATGCCATGCCAACTAAAGTTGCAGATGCTCTTGGGATTACCTACAACAAAGACCATAAAAGGTGCTACTCCATGGAGAGACAAGTCCCTTTAATCGGACAAATCAAAGATGCACAAAGCTGTTTACGAAGCTTTTCCGACATTAAAGATTAAAGATGACAATTATAGTTAGATATTCATGTCTCTACTAAAGTAATGTTCTTTGGCTTAAAACTTTTGCAAAGAGATGGGAGGAGAAGTAAAGATTGATTGGTCTGTAGCATATTCCTATCAAAGGGATTAACCATAAGTTAGAGCCGGAAAAAAGTCCAAGATACATAGTTACAAAAATCGAAGATCCTAGATCTCGATTCTTTTTCGAGAATCGACCGTGGGGTCTATTTCTTGGAAATGGATAAAGACATTCCAAAAGCGAACTTCAACTAGAGCGAGCTAGCAAAAGAAGAAGAAAAATTTTGAACTCGGAGTTTAAAGGCACATGTTGTTCTTTTGGAGCGGGAGCTACACGCTCACCTAATATCTCGAGATCATGAAATATTTCCATACTCCCACAAGTTGATGTTCGAGAACACCATGATAATACGGCGGAGTATGAATCATTGCTGCTAGGAATGGAACAAACTAAAAAGAAAGAAGTAAAACTCCTTAAAGCCCGAGGAGATGCTTTGAACTTCTAGTAAAGTAGGTTCGAGGGCAAATTCAAATCAAAGAGATAAGCTGGAGCATTATAGAGATAGAGTACTTTCGCCATATTTGATTTTGCGGCCTTCTCTATTGACTTCATTCCGACCAATCAACTCAAGGTAGATTCTTTGGTAGATCACACTGCACTATTGAATCCGGATAGACCACCGTCCATATTCAAGACAAGGAATCTATAAAGTGGAGATGGTCTACTGCCCCAAAGTTCTGAACAAACAAATGCATGTCTGCATGTTAAAGGGAGTAAATCACCACCATGACAAATAGTCACAGGAAAAGTTGATCCAGGTTATGATGACAGTAGTGGAGTAATCCGACCAAAAGGTAACAAAATCCCCAAGGGTTTAGTTTCCTTAGTGAAGGCTTTTAACAAGCATGATCAGTACCTAAAGAAGAATAAAGAATATGGTGAGAGTTCTTCCTCAGAAATGCAGCAAATAAATCTGGGAACGGAGCAAGTTGATGTAGAAATTACTCGCCCACGGAGAGAAGAAAGGATGAGCCACCACCGGATGAAGTTGATAAAGACTTGCACCCAGTTTGTGACAAGAAGGCCAATTAGCAGAAAGGAAGTTCGAGATCGAAGATGTGGCTTACTAACGGTGGGACAAGAGATATGAATCGAAAGGCATGCACAACAAATTTGATTCACTCTGGAAAGGGCCCTTCGTGATCAAAAGAGCCGGAATGGATAATTTCTTCCTTGCCTACGAGGATGGAATTGAGTTACCATTACCTTTATGGTGAAGATCTCGAAGTGTTTCAGAGCGAAAAGCAAGTTAAAACCTATATGTATATAAATAAAAATTTGTTTGTTTTTCCTTGTTTTGTTTTTGTGTTGTGTATTTTTGTTTTCTTGACCCCATGCCCAAAAGACAAGATACGAAACCGAGAGATCTTTGGGATCTCATCTTTTCCCTTGTCATTGATAGAGGCAAAGATGTCCACAGACGATGAGCCAATCTTGGTGTCCCAGATTTCGCCTTGAAATCGAGACTACCCATGTTAAAATTTTCATACTTTTAAAATAATGGGTTGTTTTGTGTTTTTATTGCTAGAAAGTTTCTTTAATGTGTCAAGATATTCCCAAGGAGCCATATAAGCCATTTTGCCAAATACCCAGATGCCCAAAATTGTTTTATTCTATCGCTGGGGTTTGCTTGTGGGAAATTTGTATTTAATTATTTTGAGCCCCGTTTGAGGCAATTTGTGCTCCGGTTTAACCCTGTTGTGATCGTACATGTCAATATTCCCATATACCAATAGGGTTTTAACCAGGAATGAATTTTGGGCTTTATTTGTGACTTCTGGCAATGTTTTGTGTTTTTGTGTTTTCCGTTTGTTTTCTGTGAAATTTCTCTGGATCAATTCCTTTGCCGGTTTGGCCTGATTCTTGGCCTGGAGTATTTGGAGATCACATATGCACGTTGTGCTAGAAGGAATTCGCCATCGAAGGTCTAGTTCTCTTGGAAAAGACGAAGTCGTGCACCAAAAGCTTCTTTTGGGCTGGCCGCATTTTTGGAAAAAGAGGGTTTGAAGTGGATCATGGGATTTTTGGAAGCAAAAGAAGGTGGAAATTTTGTACTGCTAAGCAGGGTACTTTTTCCCATGAAAGCAACATCACTTAAGTCACAATGGAAAAATTAGAGGCGCAGTGTGCAAGAATTTCTTATCGCACTTACAGGATAAAATTCCCATTGTGGAATAAAAGAAAAACAACTTAAGTGAATCATGGGATTTTATTGCCGCCCTGCGCAGGTAAAAATCCCATTATGAAAGTCAAACAACTTAAGTGAATCATGGGATTTTGGAGCTGCGGGTAGGTAAATAATCCCATTGCCAATTGACTTTTAAAAATAGAAATTCCTTATTCCAAAAAGTGCGACCCACCTTGGGTGAATAATAATGCATTAAATAAATATTTGTTAATATTTATTCACCCAATTTTGGTGCCAAGCTTGTGGAAAAGTCAACAAAGGAAAGTGGACAAAAGGAATTTAAAAATAGAATTCCAAAATTAAATAAATTTAATTTATTTAATGCAGCCCCTTTATGTCAAAAAAGCCCCAATTTGGGAGAGAAATAATACTTTTTAAAGTATTAAATGATTAAATTAATTCTTATTTTCAGTGGCTAAGGTCAAAGCATACTGTGAGGCTTGAGTTAACTAGAAGCAGAAGTCTAAAATTAAATAAATTTAATTTATTTAATGGCAGCCATGAGCATGCACAAAATAGGCACCCCATTTGAAGAGTAAAGCTTATTAATTAATTAATTAATTGCTAGGAATAGGAAAGACATTAATTAATTATAGAATCATAAGGATTATATAAGCAGGGGCTGCCATAAGGATGAATTAATTAATTCACAGCAGAGAAGTGCAGCCCAGAGGAAAAGTGCGCCCCATTTGGAGAGGATTTTTGCTCAAAAGAAGGTGAAATTAATCTTTGAAAGCTTCAATTTTGGTGCACGAGTTGAAGGAGGTTGATTTTTGTCTCGGATAATTTATTTACATAAGTGATACAGTGCTTAGTGAAGTTGGTAAAATTCATGCTTGCTTTGCATGCAAATAAAACATCAAATTTTGGGGCAGCAGGCTTGATATATGCAGATTTTTATAATTAAAATCCGGTGTTCATGTTCGGTTGCCATCTTTATCGAATTAATTGCAGGAATTCATCACGGTGTTTTTATAAGAGAAAGGAGCTTAAATCAATGTCAATACATTGAACATATCCTCGAATCTAAAGAAATATCCAGATCTGCACCGGTTGTGAAGAATTCGGCCGAATAAGAAGAAAAAAATTGTTCAGACAAAGATAGACACAGCCATGACAAAGCGGGATGAAAAAGAAAGCTCAACAGAATCATGCGTCACTTCTAAATTTGTAGGCACAAATCTAGGAGATCCATCTAGATTCAAATCTAGATCTCACAATTGCAAAAGCTTCCGACACAAATTCATCCTCTTGTTTCTGATGCACCTGTGTAGAAGTCAATGCATTGAAAATTCCTTCCAGGATCTTGTGCATGTGCTTCCAATCTTCCAGTTGAAGCCTTCATTGAAGTTGTATTCACCCAGTGCTTTCAAAATTTATAATTGCTCTCGTATGCAATTAAAAATAAAAAAGGTGAGTTATTCACGACAAACATTACAGCGATGCATGTACTAGAGAAGAAGCTAAAAAGCTTCAAAGAAAAGATGAACTAATCTAGGAAGACAAGATCCGGCCGCTTCTAGCTCTAGTTGATGAACTAATCCCGGCCACTTCAGATCTAGTCGCTCCTAGCTCTAGTTTGGTGAGAATCAAAGCAAAGAAAAAGAATCGGTAAAGCGCATGAGAAATATGAAAAAGGACAAGCTGCTGACTTTCCTCTTTCTTCTTCTTTCTCTTATTTCTCCGACAAAGTAATTGAGCGATTAATTAAATTATACAACTTAAGTGATTGGTTTAAAACCATTACTTGAAGAAGTCAACTACTTGGAGATAGGTAGCAAACGTGCAAACTAGAAGGTTCTATTTTGAGCTACAAATCATGCATGTCATGCAAAAGAGGAATTCCAGGAGGAGATTGCAGTTGTTTCCTTTCCCACTTCCACATGTGTCGGTTCAACTAAAAGCTTCCGACTTGTAATTCCCTCTACATTCTATAAGTAGAGGAAAACCTTTGGGTTAAAGGATCGAGAATTTGTAAGCAACATCCTTGTGTTTCAGACTTTGTCTTTGAAACCTTTAAGAGCCACTTGAAGTAAAGGAATCTACAGGAGCAGATTTCCGGAGAACTTTGTGTCATGGTGTATTTTGTTTCTAGCTTTCTATCTTAGATCTTTGAATAAACTTTGTGTTATTTTAGATCTAGATCTAGAGTTGCCTTTGCTTATAATTTTGTGTTGATATCTATTGGTTTCTTCTATGTGCATGCAATCAACTCTGTTATCTATTGATTGGGATGCACATCTTCCCCATTTCTTCTCTGTGTTTATATAATTCCCTTCTTATAAATATTTCTTTTCTTAAACAATTGCTTACTTGCTACAGAACTATACAACTATGGTTCATGAGTTGAATAGTTAAAGTAAAACCCCATATAGATACTTAGCATATTTTAATTGACAAATCTGACACAGGAGCCTCACCGGTAAATGAGGGAGATTTATCTCATGACTACCTAGGTTTTATGCTATGCAGAAAATCTAGCCAACACATGCATGATTTATAAATAAAAAATAGAATCTTCTATTTTGCAAATCGCCACCTATTTCCAAGTAATTGACTTCTTCAAGTAACGACTTTTAAACCAATCACTTAAGTTGATTGATTGCTCGATTTCAACTACTTTGTCGGAGAAAATAAGAGAAAGAATAAAAAAGAGGAAAAGAAATTAGAAGAAAGTTCAAATACTTTCAATCTTGTTCTTTTTCCATATCTTCGCAGATTGACTCTTTTGCCTTTGATTCTCACCAAACCTGGATTTGGAAGCAGTAGTGACCGTGATTTGCTTTTGCAAGTATTGTCTTTGCCTTTTCTTCCCTCTTATCCTTGAAGCTTTTGTAGTTCTTCTTCAGTTAAATTCAATGAAGGCTTCAACTGGAAGATTGGGAGCACATGCACAAGCTTCGAAGGAATTCTCCATGCACTGACTTCCACATGGGCTGCGTTAGAAACAAGAGGATGATTTTTTTCCAAAAGCCTTTGCAATTATGAGAGTTGGATCTGTCAATCAAATTGGTGATAAGTTCAGGGCCTATGTTTGTATCATTGACTTCAGTAAATCTGGAAGTTATGCATGATTCTGCTGATCCTTTTCTTTCATCATGCTTCATCATGGCTAGAACAATCTTTGTTTAAGCTCTTTTCTTTTAATTCGCGAGAATCTCTTGCAATTAGTGCGAGATCTAATAATTTCTTGATTCGGATGATATATTCAATGTGCCGACATTGATTTGAACTTCCTTTCACTTATATAAGCACATGTAATGAATGCCTGTAATTAATTCAAACAAAGACGAAATCTGCATATAAAGCCCGCTTCCTAAAATTTGAGGCTTTGCTTGCATGCAAAGCAAGCATAAATATTTTCAACTTCACCTGGGCACTTATACCAACATCCAGATAATTAACAAGGCTTAAATCAAGCTCCTCCAACCCTAGGCACCAAACTTTGAAGCTTTCCAGCAATGAAAAACACTTTTGAGGCAAAAATCCTCCTTCCTTTGTGCCAAAAGCTGTCAAGGCTACAATCCTTTGCAAAAAGAATTAACTACATCTTGATTATGACACTCCATGCTTATATAACCCTCAACATTCTATTTCTAATAATTGTCCACCCTATTCCTGACAATTAATTAATAAACAATGATGTTTATTCACCCAAATTGGGCCTATTTTTGCATGTTGCTGGCTGCCATTAAATAAATTTAATTTATTTATTTTTAGCATGCTACCTTCAGTTCTCTTTGACTAGCCTTCATGCATTGACTTTCTATTCATCCATGGCACCAAAATTAGGCAGAAAAGCTATTAATAAATATCATTAATATCATTGTTTAATCACCAAATGGGTCGCACTTTTTGGCATGGGTGAATTCTAAATTTAAGAAGTCAACTTCTGATGGGAATTTTCACCCTGCACCATAGCTCTAATAATCCCTTCTTCCACTTAAGTTGTTTGACTTTTATAATGAGAATTTTTACCCTGCAAGGCAGGTAATAAATTCTCACCTGCCTGTTGCTTCTAATTTTCCCACTGCATCTTAGGTGACTTACCAAAATGTGCGACTTGCATTAAAATTAGCCCCCTTTGAAAAAGTGCGACTTGTTTGGGTGAATAAAACCTTCTAATGGGAAAAGTTAGCTGCTTCAAGCAGGTAGAAAATTCTCATTGGTGCTTTAGTGATTTTTCTTTATTTTATAATTGAAATTTTTACCTTGCAAAGAAGAAGGTAAGAAATTCCCTTCTGCTGCCACCTCTAATTTTTCCATCATGACTTAAGTGACTTTGACTTCATGAGAATTTTCACCCTATAAGGTAGGTAATAAATTCTCACCTTTGCCGCTTCACTAAAAATCTCATTGCATTTACACTCATTAATTCCGTAAAAAAATGCGACTTCCCTAGAGAGGCTTTTTGTGCATGACTTCATCATTTTTGGTTAGAAGCTTGCATTTTGAGGCGGATTCCTTACGGTGTTGTGTCGGTAGATGTTCTTCGGATGCTTTGAGCAATAAAATAGACTATACTAGTGAAAGAATTGACCTAAAGGAATTTCACAAAGAAAGCGAGGAGAAAACCGAAGAAAAATGTAAAATAAATAAATAAAAACAAAAACGTTGTCGGAAGTCATAGGATAAAGCTCGGGATTCACTCACGATGAAAACACAATTGATATATGTGAATGCGGCATGCGAAACTTCATGACAGGTTCAATTGGAGCACAATTTACTTCAAACGGGGGCATTTATTTATTTAATAAAAATTTCCCAGAGACAAAACTTGGTGGAGGGATAAAACGAGTTTGGACATTTGGGTATTTGTAGAAATTGGCTCATATGATCGCTAAGAATTTCCTAACATAATATAGACATCTTCTAGCAATAAAACACAAAAAGACCTGTTATTTTAAAAAGAATGAAGTTTTTTAAAATGGGTAGTCCCCATTTCAGGTGAAATGCAGGGAAACCATTAGCTCGTCCGTGGACATCTTTGCCTCTGCACAAATGATGGGGTAAAGATGAGATTCATAATCAGCAATCTCTGGTTTCGTGTCTTGTCCATTGGGCTCACGGGTAAGTCGCAAACAAAAACAAAACAAAACAAAGAAAAGAAAAGAAAACAACAAAGTTTTATTTATATACAAACAGGTTTTACCCTGTATCTCAGCCGTAACCACGAATAACCTCGGATGTTGCAAGGCAATGGTAACTCAATCCCATCCCAGTAGGCCCAAAAAAGTGTCCATTCCGGCAGCTCTTTTGATCATAAAGGGCCCTTTCTAGAGTGAATCAGATTTGCCGTGCATGCCCTTCGGTTCATGTCTCTTGTCCCACCAGAGTACCCAGTCTCGATCTCGAACTTCCTTTCTCTAGCCTTCTTGTCAAACACCTTGGGCAAGTCCTTATCAACTTCATCTTGTGGTGGCTCATCATTTTCTTCTCTCTATGGTGGGTAAGTCTACATCAACTTGCTTCATACCCGGCTTGACTTTACCGGCTGCATTTATGAGGAAGAACAATCACCATATTCTTTGTTTTTATTCAGGTACCGATCATGCTTATCGGAAGTCTCCATTAAGGAAACTAAACCCTTGGGGATTTTGTTACCTTTGGTTGGATTATTCCACTATCGTCATCATAACCTGGATCAGTTTTGCTTGTGACTATTTGTCGTGGTGGTGATTTACTCCCTTCAACACACACTCTGCCAAAGATGTCTTGTTTCAAACATGCAGATGTTTGTTTGTCGTCGTTGAAAGTCTACCACTATTCAACATTATCAGGGACTTTGGGGCGGTAGACCATCTCCACTTTATAGTTTCCTTGTTTGAATATGGACGGTGGTCTATCCGGATTCAATAGTGCAACTATAACTGCCAAAGAATCTGCCTTGGAATTCTGATTTATTGGAATGAAGTTGATAGAGAAGGCTGCAAAATCGAGTGTGGCAGAAAACACTCTATCTCTATAATGCTTCAACTTATCTCTTTTGACTTGACTTTGCCCTCGAACTTGCTTTACTAGAAGTTCAGCATCTCCTTGGGCTTTGAGGAGTTTTACTCCTTTCTTTTTAGCTTGCTCCATTCCTAATAGAAATGCTTCATACTCCACCATATTGTTGGTGTTCTCAAACATCAGCTTGTGGGAGTATGGGAATATCTCATGATCTGGAGATATTAGTAGAACACCGTCCGATCCAAAAGAACAATAGCTGCCTTTAAACTCCAGCGTCCAAAATTTTTCCTCTTCTTGTGTTGGCTCTGGTTGAAGTTCTAGCTCTGGAACGCCTTTATCCATTTCCAAGAAATAGACCCCACGGTCAAATTCCTGAAAAAGAATCTGAGATCTAGGATCCTCAAATATTCAAAGCATGTACTTAGATTTCTTTTTCGACTCGAGTTTTATGATTAATCCCCTTGATAGGAATATGGGCGCAGGACCAATCCATCTTTACTTCTCCTCCCAACTCTTTGCAGAAGTTTCTGCTCAACAACATCCCGTAAGAGACCGGAATATCTGCAACTAAGATTGTCATCTTTAATCTTTTGTCAGGGAAAGCTGCCAAAAAAACTTGTGCATCCTTGATTTGTCCGATTAAAGGGTCTTGTCTTTCCATGGAGTAACACCTTTCTATGGTCTTCATCGCTTTATTGGGTAAGCCCAAGAGCATCTGCAACTTTAGCTGGCATGACATTGTCAGAAGCACTTGAATCTAAAATGCAGTTGCTTAACTTGAAACCATTAAGCAATAGGGAAACATAGAACGGTTCCACTCTTTCAGAAGATGGTGAGGATTTAACAACCACAGTGTTGTTCTGGGGAGGAGTATCTTTGGGCTTAGGCAAAAGGCCTTTTGATGTATTAGATTGTCTGGAGATTGTACATATTTGACTAGCCTATTTAACTGCTCAGGAAAGGCTCTCAGGTATTCAACTTTTGACATTTGAATCCTAGTTTTCTTGACATGATCAATAATGTCAAAAGAAGGTATAGATTCAGATACCTGAGCTAATTTTTGTGGTTGAGATGAAGAACTCGCATTCTTATCTCTAGGAGCTAAAGAAGAAGGTAAAGGCTGCTGCTTCTTAGGTGTTCATCATTAATGCCTCAGCTTGGCGAGTTTTTGATTTTGTAAATACTGCATATGTATGACCATGATCATCTTCATGAAGCTTCTCATTGTCATGTTTAGATTTGTAGTTTAGGTAATTAATGTTGGAGTCGCCAGCATGACCTACAAAATCATCATTCTCGAGCTGATCAGTGTCAACTTCCTGGTCTTCTTCATTCATCTCCACGTTGTTTATGGGGAGCTTGAAGCCAATTGCTAATCTTTGGGAACCAACAATGCGGTTTCTACACTTTGTTGTTGAAATTTTGAAGAGAGGGGCAATGTTGTTTCCTTGAGCCATTTGAGCCATTTGTTTCTTCATCTGACATCTCATTTTAACTTTTACATAAGGCAAATCTTGAATTGGTAGTAGCTAGAGAGTTTCTCCTCCACTTGGCCCCTAGGTGAGCTTTCACTTCTAGAAGTGTTGCTCTTTATCTTTCTAGCCATGATGAGGTTGTCTTCAATTTCAACCACCATGTTTTGGGTTGTAACAAGTGGTTTCAAGACGTGCTCTTCTGCGGCTTGATAGCTTATTTCGGAAGTAAAACATTGATGAAGAAAACTTTTGATTCTCATCATTCGAGAGAAGCGAGAATCCGAAATTTTATATAGTAATTTTTGAAATTTTGCAATAAAATCTCACATGTGCTCATGTTGCTCCTTGATTAGTGAGTTGAGTTATCATGCCAATCTGGAATCTTCACTGCAGTTTAAATCTTTTAGGAATGCATCTCTCATAGTGGCCCAGTTGGTTATGGTGCCAGGAGCTAGCCGATAGAACCATTCTCCGTATGCCCAAGTCATATAGAGTCTCATGAAGTGTCCGATGAGATACATCTTCATGTTCAATGCAAGCACTCCACACGATATGAAAAAGCTTGATTTGAGCCAAGTGGTCATCTGGATTTTTCTTTCCATCTCTAAAGAATTTGGATAATTCTTTCTTGTCCCTTTAGGTAGATCATGCATGGGAGTAAGATTCGAGAGGTCCAAAGGCTGCACCCCATGGAACAGTGCTACGATTAGGGCAAGTGGTTGATTCTACATCATGATGAATGGAGTGGTCTTCTTTGAGAATAGACAGGTTTGGTGAATAATTCCAATGCTAGATTATTTGAAGAAGATCCAGGATCTGGATGAGTTTGCACTCTTCTTCTGGTGAAATCTGGATCTGCAGATTCTAACTTTGGAAAGCTCAGTCAGTGCTAATTTGTGTAGTTCCCAAGAGTTGCCTTTCGTTGGCTAGATTTTCTTTGCAGGCTAACTGAAAAACTAGGCAATCATGAGATAAATCTCCCTCATTTACCGATGAGGCTCTCGTGTAAGATTTTATCTAGTTATATGTCCTAACATCTATTTGTTGTTATTACTTTAACTATGTAGCTCATGAACCATAGTTAGACAGTTTTGCAGCAAAGTAAGCGATTTGTAAGAGAAAGGAAATATCTCTATGTAGAATAGGAAAATAATAGGAAGCGGGGAAAGGAGAGAGGATGTGCAATCCAATCAATAGTTTACAAGAGTTGATGTAATATCCCACTTCTGGGATCAATGGAAAAATTGGGAGAACAACCAACTCTTCAATGCATCAATCAACTGCACACAACAAACTATTTATACCGGTTGAGTAAATGACTCAATAAACCCGAGGGTAAGGGTTTAATGGCCTTAACTCATCCACAAAAATTCCACAATCTCATGAATATATACTACTGTAATAGAAATCTGATCACAGTATTCTCCTAAATGCAAACAAGACAAACCACTCTTTATCATGCAAAAACCTCAACCGAAATGCATTAGACAAGCCACAAGCGGATCACTGCTGGAAGGCTTCACTTCATCCCAGTCTGATCGCTGCAATTCTGAGACTTAAAAACCCTTGCCAATTATTGCCCAGAATAGATCACTGTCAAGGAAGTAACATCAACCAATAAACTAATCCATCCACACTAAATGAGATAAACCAAACAGCCCACGATCATTATTGAAGAAGTCGTTGCAATATATGGAAAATATGCAAAATGCTAGTCGAACTACCCCCAAATACTTCTCCAAATCAGCCTATGTTCAAGTAGAAACAGTCGCTGCCATGGAGAGGTTATAACCATGCACTCACCCAAGTCGTATTACATTAACAAGGTATGAAACATTCATGAGGAGTTCGCTGGGTAATAGGTAATCACATGACACAGGTATAATTGCTAGGAAAATGCTCCAAAACAGTCCATTAAAAGATCGTTGCACTTATGACATGTTAGCATACAGAAATCTAATCATTTGCCATACAAGATAATCCCCAAACTCATCAAAGTAAATCGCTGCAGCTAGAGAACATGGATCAGGCCAGTCGCTGGGTTTTTAGCACATAAAATATGCATTTAGAAATCCACAGTTTCAGTCAAGGATTCGCTGCTCATTGGAGTATTCAAGCATGCATTAAAACATTCTAATGATCAACCAATACAGTCGCTGTAATCAAATGAAAGAGCACACTACCAGCTAAAAACACCAAAGCAAAATTCGCTAGGGTTGAGAGCCAATACACACAAAAGTCGATTTGCAAAAGGAACTCCAAAATCACTTATTTTTATCACAAACCAGCTGCTACAGTGATTCGCTATAGTAAAAACATGCAGATTTCAATGGCAAACTTCATCTAAAAATTATCTAAAGCCAAAGACATGGATCTCACTTGAGATTGCACAAATACTTCTTCAAATAGATTCTCAATAACCAGCTCAATACAACCTCCCACGCAAGAGAGAGAGAGAACATCAATGGGCATGCATCCCAACTCCAAGCATGGAGCATAAAATAAATATCATCATAACATGAAAATAATAATGATCCTAGCACTCCTTTTATAAGCAAGGAGGCACAAAATATGAAATCCCTAGGAGAGGGAAATTATTAAATGAAAGCAGTTTGTTTTCCCTAGGTGTGGCGTCCCCTTTTCAAAGGGTGATTTTATCAATAAAAACCACCTAACTATTTATTTAATTAATTCCCCATTTAATTTTTTTATATTTGGGAATTAAATTAAATAACTTTTATAATTAAATAATTAAATAATTATTGCTCCAGGCAATAATATTTAATTATTTAATAAAAATGTTCCCCTTGCAACATCCCAAAGCCCACGGGAAATATAGGCTAAGGGTCTTTAGAAATGGGGACATTACAGTCCTCCCCTTTCGGAAATTGCTTGCCCTCAAGCAATAGCAAGCTCGTAGATCCATGCAACATGTACCAAGAAGGAGATGTGAGGTGGTGCCTCCAAAGTCTTCAACCGGTTCCGGTCAAATGGCCAAGCATTGGGAAGAACCTGTTTGCTTCCCTCGTGACAATCCAAGTATGCATGTGATCAAGTCCATAGTAGTAGCTCCAAGTGGTTGTGTCTTCATCATAAAGTGTGGGGCCAAGAGTAGAATGAGCTTGGCTAAGCTCCCTCGTGACCCATTCAATGATACCTTCATGAAAAGTGAAGGACAACAACTGCTTCTCATGCATCTTTATTCCTGCACATGAAACAAATGTGTTAGAAAAACTAGTGTTGAAAAACATTTTTCTAGTGTGCCTCCATGATGTGAATGTCCCATGAGTCTCCTCCATGTATGGGCTGCCCCAAAATGACACTAAGCTGCCCCAACTATTGTTGTAATCATGCCTTTTCCTTTTGTGAATCCTTGAAATAGTGGTTGCATTCTCTAATACCATCATGTAAACAATAACAACCATCGTGTGCCATGAATTTTCAGCTGAATGATGCAAAACTGAACTGTAGGAGGAATCAAGGAGATGACAAGCAATGAAATCTTATGGCAGCAGTTGTTACATCCCAAAACTATTACCCAACCATGCAAGGATAGCAAGACAATGTGTACATCCATTTTCCCATCATTAATTGCAACATGTAGGGCAGCAAACTCAAGTGGTAACATAGCAGCACTGACTTGTCTTAGGGCCCCTAAAATAGTAATTTGACTCCTCCAATGGGCTGCAAGTGAACAGCTGCACCTATTTCCCCAATTGTTCAACTTAAGGTCAAGTATGCATGCTTGGAATGTCAGCAATGGAACCACATGCAAAAATGATTGACTGAAAATTATCACCCTTAGGGGCTGCTTCCTTGTCCATAGCAACAAAATTGTCATTCCAACATTTCCCTTCATGAGAGGCCTTCGATTCCTTCTCCCTTCTACACATACTCACAAGATCCCCTGAGGCATCCTTCATTTCTTTTCTCAAGTTAACACAATACCTTTGTTGATCATGCCAAAACAAAAAATCTTTGTTGGAAAGACTTACCCAATCAAACAATTGCTACCTTTAGCAAGCTGCCCATGATCCCACATGCCAAGATCCATTATGAAGTGGGAAAATAAACCATACCTTAGGCTGTCCTCACTCTTTTCAAAACTCAGAATTTCTTGAGCGCTCTCTTCCCTTGATGCATGGAATTTGGGAGCCTTTAAAAATGAAATAAGGGTGATGCCCATCTTCCTAGCCTACTCATCAAATTCATTCTCACTTGACATGTGACTAGGATCATCAAAAACAATCTTAAAATTAGAAACCATTTTCTCCCCATAACATAAAAAATAGAACATTCAGCTTGATCACCCCGTAACCACATGGAAGAATTAAAACAAATAATTTGAAGTGGTGGCTTACTTCTTCATACCATGGGGTAATATGTGCATGATGATACCCCCTTGTTTCAACTCCATCATTCACATAAGAAAAGGGAAAATCAGAAATGCAAGGAAAATCATCTTTACATTTAACAAGGCTTAAATCAAGCTCCTCCAACCCTAGGCGCCAAACTTTGAAGCTTTCCGGCAATGAAAAACACTTTTTGATGCAAAAATCCTCCTTCCTTGGGCGCCAAAACTGTCCGGGCTGCAATCCTTTGCAAAAATAATTAATTACATCTTCATTATGGCAGCCCATGCTTATATAACCCTCAACATTCTATTTCTAATAATTGTCCACCCTATTCTGGCAATTAATTAATAAACAATGATGTTTATTCACCCAAATTGGGCGCCTATTTTTGCATGCTGCTGGCTGCCATTAAATAAATTTTATTTATTTATTTTTAGCATGTTACCTTCAGTTCTCTTTGACTAGCCTTCATGCATTGACTTTCTATTCATCCATGGCACCAAAATTAGGCAAAAAAAGCTATTAATAAATATCATTAATATCATTGTTTAATCACCAAATGGGTCGCACTTTTTGGCATGGGTGAATTCTAAATTTAAGAAGTCAACTTCTGATGGGAATTTTCACCCTGCACCACAGCTCTAAAAATCCCTTCTTCCACTTAAGTTGTTTGACTTTTATAATGAGAATTTTTACCCTGCAAGGCAGGTAATAAATTCTCACACACTGTTGCTTCTAATTTTCCCACTACATCTTAAGTGACTTTCCAAAAAGTGCGACTTGCATTAAAATTATCCCCCTTTGAAAAAGTGCAACTTGTTTGGGTGAATAAAACCTTCGATGGAAAAAGTTACCCTGCTAGGCAAGCGAGAAAATTCCCATCGGTGCTTTAAGTGATTTTTCTTTATTTTATAATGGATTTTTTTAATTGCGAGGCGGGTCATAAATTCCCGCCTACACCGCCGCCTCTAATTTTCCAATCGCAGCTTAAGTGACTTTGACTTCATGGGAATTTTCACCCTGCAAGGCGGGTATTAAATTCCCACTTACCTGCTACTACCAAAAATCCATTAAGCTTATACTCATTAATTCTAGAAAACGCAACTTGCACAGAGAGGCTTTTTGTGCATGACTTCATCATTTTGGTTAAAAGCTTGCATTTTGAGGCTGATTCCTTATGGTGTTGTGTTGGTAGATGATCTCCATATGCTTCGATGCAATTAAACAGGACTATCTTGTGAAAGAATTGACCTAGGGAATTTCACAAAGAAAGAAGAGAAAACCGAAGAAAAATGGAAAATAAATAAATAAAAATAAAAAACGTTGCCAGAAGTCATAGACAAAGCTCAAGATTCATTCTTGATGAAAAGCCTATTGATATATGTGAACACTGGCATGCGAAACTTCAATAGGGTTCAACCTGGAGCACAATTTACTTCAAACGGGGCATTTATTTATTTAATAAAAATTTCCGAAGATAAAACTTGGCGGAGGGATAAAAGCGAGTTTGGGCATCCGGGTATTTGTCGAAATTGCTCTCGGATGATACACTGGGAATATCCTAACATAATACAGACATCTTCTAGCAATAAAACACAAAAAGACCCGTTATTTTAAAAAAAGAACAATTTTTTTAAAAATGGGTAGTCTCAGATTTTAGGGTGAAATCTAGGGATACCACAACAAATACCAAAACTTACGCTCGCCTCCTTTGGATGGTTGTTACCTTGCTGATTTGGGTTTCCAATTGTTGACTTGAAGTGTTCCACTGAATTGTGTTCACCATTGAGTTTGGATCAAACCATAGAAGTGCGGATGAGTGGGTGTAGTGTCCATGTACAACTCTAAATTTCTTTGTAAGCAATGCCAATGATGTTGGGATATTGGCTTTGCTCAATCTCCATGTGTAAACCCTCTTACCCGTCATATTAAGAGTCTCCAAACCTGCCTCTTTCTCGCTGTCCATGGAAGGTATGCACAACCCATGCATAATTTTGAAGAGGACAGCCCATCATGGCTGCAGTATAGCATTTCTAACTCAAAATTCTTGGATGTTATTGACATAGGAAGGGTGCAACAGCTGTAATACTTGAAATCCCTTCCACACATCATATCAAACCCAAAAATCTTCATCAAAAATGTCAACCTACAACTGTCCAAGGAAAGTATTATCCATCCAAAATGCAAATTTAGGAAGAGCATTTTACCTTGGTTGTAGCATTGTGTTGTCTCATGCAAAATTGGCATGATGGGGGTGGAAGACCATCTTGTTTCCAATGCAAACACTATATCTTCTACCGTGGTGAGAAATGCATTTTTCTTGTGATTACCAATTTTCTTATGGGTGCCATAAGGATGTAGGTAACAACAGTCCTCAAGTTTGTAGCAACACTCTTCAAAAGATCTCCCAGATCCCAAACTTCTATGTACAAGCAAAATGGAATTTGCAAGGAAGAATCTATGTGCCCCTTATCCCTCAATATGTTCTTCCTCTTATCAAATTGATCCTACTGCCCTCCATGATACAAATATGGCAGCAACATAGGAGGAATCAACAACTTTGGAATATGATGGTTATATGGGGCTGTTGATCTATAAACTCTCTACTTTGGAATCGTTCATAGAATCACAATTAACTGCCATCTTTGTTTCTACTTTCGATTAGAAAATGACAAAGATAGCTAGTGAATGAATTTGCTTATGCTTAGAATCAACAATTGCAGAAAGGAAAGAATGTAAATTCATGAACACCAACAATTTTTATCCTAGAAACCTCCAGGAGGAGAAAAAAAGTCGGGAAGGGCAAAACGCTCTTTCTTCCCACTTTTACTGGCCAATTCAAATAAGAAGTACATAATTTACAATAAGTATGAAAGAGAAGTAGATAATATCTCACACTTTCTCCCAATTACTTGTTTGCTCTGTCTCAAAAATCCTTGCTTCTCTACAAACACAATTTCAGCACTAAGAATTCCTTGCTCACTTGCCTTCATGCTTCGATGATCAAAACTCTTCTTCCTACATATATTTATATCCTTTCTCATGTTCTCCTGTGAGCTGGAGGATGGGAAATGTCATAGAGGAGAAGAGACCAGGATAACCTTTCGATTTTGAGATTGTTCATTTCAAATTTTAGTTTTCTATCCGAAAGTGTCGGGGCCGCCTTGATGCACGGGCCAACCGGTGGTCACAAGACCACCGCCCTAGGCCAGGCAAAGTGGTTACAAGACCGCCGCCCGAGTTGGGTGGTTAGATTGTCAATATCTGCCACTCTACATAGAGTGGCAGCTACTGTTAGCATAAAGACAAAACCTCTGTTTCTTCATTTTCCTTCACTATTGCTAGCTGATCGATTTTAAGTAGAGTTGGTGTCCCTAGATTTCATCCTAAAATTTGTGACTACCCTATCCAAAAAAAATTCGTACTTTTAAAATAATGGGTCATTTTGTGTTTTTATTGCCAGAAAATTCTTGTATTGCGTCAAGACATTCCCAAAGAGCCATATTAGCCTTTTTCGCCAAATACACAGATGCCCAAAATTGTTATATTACGTCACGTCGGGATTTGTCTCATGGGAAATTTGTATTTAATTATTTTAAGCCCCATTTGAGGCAATTTGCGCTCCGTTTTAACCCTGTTGTGATCGAACATACCATTATTCCTATATACCAGAAGGGTTTTAACTTGGAATAAGTTATGGGCTTTATTTGTAACTTTTAGCAATTTTTGTGTTTTTCATTTTTCTGTTTCGTTTTACGTCAAAATTTATTCGATTCCTTTGCCGGGTTAGCCCGATTCTTCACCTGAAGTATTCGGAGATCACATACGCACATTGTACTGAGAAGGAAGTTGCCATCGGAGGTCGGTTCACTTGGGAAAAGGCGAAGTTGTGCACTAAAAAAGCCCTTGCTTGGGTTGGGCGCACTTTTGAAAAACAAAGGATTTAAGTGGATCATGGGAAAAATAGAAGCAACAGGCGGTGGGATTTTATTGCTATTGGCTAGATTTTCGCATAAAGCATCAAACCTAGGCAGTCATGAGATAAATCTCCCTCATTTAACCGGTGAGGCTCCCGTGTCAGATTTGTCAATATAAATGTGTTTTTATCTATCAGGGGTTTTACTTTAACCACTTAGTTCATGAACCATAACTAAGAAGTTCTGCAGCAAGTAAGCAGCTGTTTAAGAAAGGAAAAATTATAGAAGAAGAAAGTCAAGGTATTACAGAGAAGAAGTAAGGAAGATGTGCATCCCAATTAGTAGATAGCAGAGCTAATTGCATGCACATAGAAGAAACTTAATAGATTTGAACACACAGAATTATAAAGCAAAGGCAGTTCTAGATCCAGATCTAAAATAACACAAAGTTTACTTTAAAGATCTAAGATTTAAAAGCAAGAAACACAGTACGCCGTGACACAAAGTTCTCCGGAAACCTGCTTCTTTGTATTCCTCTGCAACAAGTGGCTCTCAGGGGTTCAAGACAAAGTCTAGAACACAAGATTGCTTCTTACAAATTCTGATCGATCATTAACCCGGAGGTTCTTCTCCTACTTATAGAATGTAGGAGGGAAAGTACAAATAGAAGACTCAAACTGAACTAAAGTATGAACAACAAGTAAAGATGACATTTGGCAATCATCCTCAACTAACTTCTTCTTAAGTGACACATGTATCACTTAACTAATAGAAAGGTTCCACATGACTTCAAGTAATGGTTGCAAAACCAATAACTTAGAAGTTTACAATTTCATCCGGGAACATAGAAAGTAGAAGAAGAAAGAATAGAAGAAGTCATGCCAGCTGTAACATCTACATCTTCTTCTTGTTCTGATATCTGATATACTTGTCGAACATATAATTCAGCATCTTTCCATCTGTTTTAGCTCTGCTTTGCTTCCTTTCATGTCTGAATTGCGTGCAACCCTTCATTCAACACTTTCTTTGCATGCTTCCACTTCTTCCAAACTTGGCCCAAATATCGCAATGTCACTGCGGTGTCACCGACCCTCTACTCGATAGAGTTCATCGTGAAAGGCTTGGTAGCTTTATCAATTCTCTTTTGTACCATCGAGAAGAGAACTTTCCGAGAATCATGCACCTCGTTAGAAATAATCCGAGCGTATGAAGTAACACCTCCATCCACTCTTTCCTCGGTGAAAAAGAAATGATCTTGTCCGGCAAATCTGATGTTCTACTCTCAAGCGCCTGCATCCTTTTCAGCAAAACTCTGCAGATCTCCAAACGGAAAGATACTGCAAACTCTAGCTGCTTCCCCTTCTCGACTGATCCATCCGGCACAATTTGTTCTGCAACCAATACATCTCCCGACAGCTTGTTGATCTCGGCCAAAATACTCAGGTTACTCTCTGCAACTGTATTCATTCCTTCTATGCTTTCTATCAGTTGCTTTAGTTGATTTGCTGCATCGTTCATAACCTTTAAGCGGGATGGCACTTCCCAAGTTGCACGAAGCTTTGAATAATCAGATCCTTCCATTCGTCAATAGCCTTTACTTGATTGCTTGCATCTTCCATTTCCTGCATAAGATGATCACTCACCTGCGCTGAAATGGGCTGAACGGAAGGTTTAGCAACCTTGGCTATGATCTCACATAATTGAGATATTTGCTTCTGCAGCTCTTCTTTCTCTGCCTTTTCATTGTCAAGCCTAAGGAATAAAGCATCCAGCAACGTCTGCGTGTCCTGCTTCAATCCTTCAGTGGTAGCTTGACCGAGTGGTATTTTGGTCACCGTCACATCTTCTGCCGTGAGCTCCTCTTCTACCTTTCCTTCCGCCGGAATTGATATCTCAGCAAACTTCTCTCCCGAATCCTTGATGATCAACCTAGAAGTTGCTTTAGCAACTTTAGGCCTTCTGTCTCTTCTGCTCAGATCCTGAAGTAGCTGCAAGTCATGTTCCTCTAAGTTCATCTCTACTCTTGCTTCCGGAACCAACTGCAAAGCTAACCATTCCGAGAAATTACTTCTCGGAGAGTGAGAAGTCGCTGAGTGCACTACCATCTCCCGCTCTGCATCCTCTCCATCAGAAAGTGCCACAGTATCATGGCTGCCATCTTCTGAAACATCCAAGGACAAAGCTCTTTCGAACTCCGTCATCTGCAGCTTCAACACCTCTTCTGGAACGGGTGATGAACGAAGTGGCTGCGGAGAGAAGACGAACGTCGCTGGTTTTAATGAAGGCATGGAAGCATCCTGCTGCTGTGGTGCAATAGTTGGTGATCCTCTGGGTACTGGAGAAGTCGGAGTCAAAGCTATGGCCGTAGAAGTGGTCTTCTCTTTCTCTTGAGATCTTCTGTGTACTTTCAACTTCTCGGACCTTCTGCTGCTTTCTCCTTCATGCTTTCGCTTGAGGGAATCTCCTGTGCCGAAGTTGCCTGTGATTTGATTCATCAATGCTTCATCAAGGCAATATCCCTTCGTCAGTAACCAGTTCGAAGTATTCACCAACACAGCTCCAGATCTTTCTTCTATTGTGCTGCAGCCGCCATTGCTATCCTGCAGTATAGCTTTATCTCCTCCCATTTGATGGTAAGTGTCAAGTACCACGTTCCCATCATCTTTAAGATCCGCAGGTATCCGCGCTAGTCCAAAGTCAAATACTTGCTTTGCCGATAGCCTGCTGAAATCTTTCTTTCTAACCTCGTACTCACTTCTGCACTTCATCCAGAAATCTTCTAACGAAGGCACATGTGCGTACTCCTGGGAGATTGTCTTCCTGGCTATTCCAAATGGATCGAAATTAAGCCGCGCAGGGAAGAACTCTTGCTCATACTCGGACAACATTTGTGCTTCCATCCCTCGAGCTCTGTGAATGCTGATGCAACTGTAATATCCCACAGTGAGTGGGAAGAAGCCCGTAGACTTGTGCCGCTTCGACTGAAGGTCGTGTAACTCCACAAGTTGCTGCTTTCAGCTCCATAGCGATCAATCATCACTCAGTACTGGGCATCTTTATTGGTTCACTGAAAAGCTCGTAACCACGAGGTATGTGAAATCGCAAAGCTGGATGAATACTTGCCAATCTTGGACACTTGCTTCCCATGCTTCCTTGCTTACCCTGTGAGTCTTCAAGTCTTTGTCTAACTGCAGATGAAATCGTAGAAGAAGTCATCGTTGATCACTTTGAAGTCCTTCTCGCACGCAGGTATAGTAAGCTGTGGGTAGCACTTGAAAATGGGATCCTTGGAAAGAATACCACATCTATCTAGCTTGGAAAAGACACCCTGTGAAGCTGCAGCATACACCAAGTATGAAGTCATCTTGAAGCTGAAGGTACGCTTCACGTTCCGCAGTTGCTCACCGATGTTGCTGCTAATAATTTCTGACCAATTGATTATAGAATCAACCTTGTTGATTTCAATGGTCCTGATGAAAGCATACATCCATGTCCGGAAAGTGTAGGCATTCGCTTCACCATTCAACCTGCATAGCAATTTGACGATATCATCCGCCTCCTGCACCAAATTGGATCGTGGAAGAGTTCTCGGGAACTTGGAAGGGGATCTAGGCTTCTTCATGAACCGGCTATTCATGATGCTCACACAATCAGCTCTATGCTTTTCCCACCCTCTTGTCGGCATCACGAATGCTAATAGAAGTCACCACCTTTCTGACTTTGGAATCTTGGACAATAATTGAAGAATTCGCATCAAACAAATTATTGTCTTTCCGCATGACATCACGTCGATTTGGATGAAGGATGATAAGATCTAGCACACTCCATCACAAACTCTAGCAATTGGGTCTGTACACGGAAAGTGTGGCTGAATAATTCCACTACTTTTGACCGCACGCATGAGTGAAGTCTTTCCAGCTCTGGATCTATCAATCAAATCAGAAAGAGGTTCTGGGCCTAGATCCGTGTCTCCTATGTCTGAAAGTTTGGAAGCAATGCATGAATCCATCGTGCTCTCTTTTTCATCTCCTTTTGCCATGGCTTTATCAATCTTTGTCTGAATAATTCTTTTTCTTCTAACTTGGCCGGATTTCTTCAATACTGGTGCAGATCTGGACAATTCTTCAGATTCGGAGGATATTTGCAATGTATTGGACATTGATAAAAACTCCTTTTCTTTTATAAAAAGACTGTAATGATCTGCGATATTTAAGACAAAAATGGCCACCGGAGCATGAATAGTGAATTTAAATTATAAAAATCTGCACTTTTCAAGCCTGCTGCCCCAAAAATTGGTGTTTAATTTGCACATAAAGAGAGCATGAATCCTTTCAATCAACACCTGAGCTCCTGTAACACCTGTGAAAACAACTATGCAGACGAAGATCAACCTTCTCCAAAGTATGCGCCAAAATGGAAGCTTTTAGCCTTGTTAGCACTTTGTGGAACAAAATTCTTCCTCTAATGAACAAGGCGCACTTTTCCTCCTGGTTGCAATTCTTAACTTTGGTGAATTAAATAATTCATCCATATGGCTGCCCATGCTTATATAACCTTCACAATTCTATAATTAATAATTGCCCTAACAATTAAAGGCAATTAATTAATTAAAAATCATGCTTTTCTCTTTTAAAAATAGCATGTTTAAGGCCAGACATCCAATAAATTAAATTAATCCAATTTAATCCTTCACATGAGCACTTCACTAAGCCCCACGGTGTGCTTTGACCATAGCCATCTGAAAATAGAGATTAATTTAATGTTTTAATGCTTAAAAATCATTAAATAATGCCCAAATGGGGCGCACTTTTTTGAGAGGAAGGGGCAGCCACTAAATAAATTCCAGCCTTGGCCCATGGATTTAATTAATTTAATTCTTTTCTTTTATTCCTTCTTTGACTTTTTGACCTCCTCAAGCTCTGGCGCACTTTTTTAAGACTTGAGAAAGATTATTAAAAATAATCAATTTAATTCTTTTTAATCAATCACCAAATCCTCCGGGGCGCACTTTTTTGCACATGTAATTCTATTTTTAAGAATTTTTCCATAATGGGATTCTTTACCATGCCCATGCTGCACCAAAATCCCGTGATCCACTTAAGTGATTTGACTTTGACAATGGGATTCTTTAGCCCTGCAAGGCATCGCACTAAAATCCCATGATTTATCTTAAGTCACTTTCCTTTTATTATATCATGGGAAGTTTTTTACCTTAAGGCTAGGCAATAAATTCCCCACACTGGACCTCTATTTTCCCAATGAACAAGCTTAAGTGACTTTTATAACACGGGAAAAAGTACCACCAACTCCCAGAAGAGGTAACAATTCGGAGCGCTGCGGCTTATATTTTTCCCATCGCAGACTTAAATCCTTTGTTTTCCAAAAAGCGCCATTCGGCGGAAGGGGCATTTTCACGGGAATAGCATACCGACTTCGCTTTTCCCAGTGATTAGGACCTCCGATGCGACTTCCTCCGGGAAAAATGTGCGTGTAGTTTCCAGCATGCTCGAGTCAAAAATCGGGCTTACCCCCTTGAAGGAAAGGTTGTTGAGAGAAATTTTAGAGGTAAAAACAGAAATGGGACACCACAAAAACAAAAAATTGCCAAAAGTTACAAATAAAGCCCAAAACTTAAAATAAGTTAAAATCCTTGGGTATATAGGAATAATAACATATTGTGTATAATGAGTTCGGCAGAGCGAAATAGCCTCATACGGGGCTCAAAATAATTAAATACAAATTTCCCTGTTGAGCCAATCCCACGCATAGAATAAAACAATTTTCATCCGGGTATTTGGCAAAATTATATGGCAAAATCTTTGGGATTTATCTTTGATATAAGAACTTTCTCAATAAAAACAACAAATGACCCATTATTTTAAAGAAAGTACGAAATTTTTTTGATTACCACTCCTCTCCATTTCGGGGAGAAATCGGTGACACCAGGTAAATCTTCATCTATCCCATCCTGATCTGCTTCAGGTACTGATGCTTTCATCTCTGTCATTAGTTCACACAGACCTCTTCCTCGAACCAGCTTTGTTGGTTTAATATCTAGGTCATATTCTTGAACCTTTGTCACCCATGTGCCTCTCAATAATCCTAACTCTTGCTGAGTAAGGATAGATTTAACTGCAGTATCTGGAACCAAAACCACAGTGTGTGAGGAAAGAATATAATACCTGAATGCTTTGCACGCCTTCACCACTGCATATGCGTGCTTTTCCATTGGAGTGTATTTCAACTCATAGGCTTTAAGGGGCGTGCTCATGAAAGCAATAGGAGCTTCTGCATCCTCTTGATTCTTCTGCATTAGAATTGCTGACATGGTGTGTTCGGAAGAATAACAATAAAGAATAAATTCTCTACTGAAGTCAGGTGAAAC
The DNA here is from genome assembly GCA_018340775.1 of Taxus wallichiana var. yunnanensis. Classification (NCBI taxonomy): domain Eukaryota; kingdom Viridiplantae; phylum Streptophyta; class Pinopsida; order Cupressales; family Taxaceae; genus Taxus; species Taxus wallichiana. The sequence continues at coordinate 389,089,721 of CM031234.1, read as the reverse complement.
CAAGACTGGAGCTTTCGACAGGGCCTCTTTGATTTTCTCGAAAGCTTCCTTCCCTTCGCTGCTCCATTTAAAATCTTGTGTCTTCTTCATCATATTCGAAATATGATGGGTTAGCTCAGCAAAGTCAGGAATGAATCTTCTGAGAAAATTCACTTTTCCAAAGAAAGAGTGAACTCCTTTTTTGGATGTGGGCAAAGGTAATGTCTGAATGGATTTGACACGCTCTGGATCTATCTTTGTTCCTTCTTTGGAAACAATGTGCCCAAGCAGCTTTCCTTCGGTTACAGCAAAGATGGATTTCTTAGGATTCAAAGAAATACCATGCTTGCGGCATTGTATGAAGACCTCTTCCAAGTTTGAAATATGTGTGCTTCTATCTTTGGAAAAGACTGTCAAATCATCCAGGTACACAACTATGCTTATATCTTTGAGATGAGCAAAGGCTAGATCCATAGCTCTTTGAAATGTAGCACCAGCATTAATCAGGCCGAACGGCATCTTCTGGTATGCGAAGGTTCCCCAAGGTGTGATGAACGCTGTTTTGTATTGATCTTCCTCGGCCACCTTGACTTGATTGTAGCCTGAGAAGCCGTCAAGCATGGAAAGCATCTCAGATCCAGTGACCACCTGCAGAGTGTGATCCATGATGGGGATAGGGTAGTTATCCTTTAATGAAGCTTGATTAAGGTTGCGGAAATCCACGCACAACCTAATTTCACCACTTTTCTTTCTTACAGGGACTATGTTGGCCAACCACTCCGAATGGTGTATGGGATAGATAATCTTTGCATCTAACAACTTCTGGATTTCTGCAAAGATGGTTCCTGAAATGGTAGGATTGTGCCTTCTGCTTGAAAGGCTTCTGTTCTGGTTTAAGTGGGATGTAGTGTTGAACTTCCGCAGGCTGATATGTTTTTAGATCCTGATAGGACCAGGCAAAAATATCCATGTATTTCTTAAGAAGCTTAGTGAAAGCTTCCTTTTCAGCTTCTGAACAACACTTACCCAGATTTACTAATTTGGGATCATTGCTGGCTCCCAAATTTAGTAATTGTGTGTCGGAGGAAGAGCCTTCCTCATTTTCTTCATTTTTCTTAAGCATCTGATCATGCTTATCAAACATTTCCTCAAGAGATACCAAGCCTTTGGGAATTTTATTTCCCTTTAGTTGGATAATCTCCTGACCTCCTGAGACGTCAGCATCCATTTCTCCGACAGTGGTCTGCCTAGGAGGTGAATTGCTTCCCTCATAGTAGATTTCTTCAAAGTTGTCTTTCTGTTGGAGAAATGCAGCAATCTGTGTATCATCGTTGAAAACCTGCCATTGCTGGACGTTGTCAGGAACCTTTGGGCGAAAAACCATTTCCACCTTGTAGTCTCCCTGTCTAAAGAATGCAGGGGGCTGATCCGGATTCAACAAGGCTGCAGTAACTGCAAGCGAATCAGCTCTTGAATTTTGTTCTCTCGGAATGTAAGATACCGAGAAAGCTGAAAAATCCAGGATAGCAGAGTAGACCCGATCTCTGTAGTGCCGCAGTTTGTCTTTTTTGACTTGGTAGAGGCCCCTTATCTGCTTCACAATCAGCTCAGCATCTCCTCTTGCGTGTAATAATTTGATTCCCATTGTTCTCGCCTGCTCCATGCCTAACAACAATGCTTCATACTCAGCCGTATTGTTAGTATTTTCGAACATCAATTTGAAGGAGTGCGCATGCACCTTCCCTTCAGGAGAGATAAGAACAACGCCTGCGCCGGATCCAAATGAACAGCAGCTACCATCAAATTCCAGAGTCCAAATCTTGTTATCAATTTGATGTGATTCTCGAATCACCGGTTGAATTTCTTCTTTATCCATTTCTAGATAATAGACTCCGTGATCCGATTCCTGAAACAAGATCTGAGATCTAGGATCTTCAGATTTTGATACTGTGTACTTGGATTTCTTCTCAGGTTCCAGCTTCTGATTTACTCCTTTGATTGGTATGTGCGCACAAGACCAATCCATCTTCACTTCTCCACCCAGCTCCTTGCAAAAATTTCTACTCAATAGCATGCCATAAGAGACTGGAATGTCTGCTACAAGGATAGTCATTTTCAGTCTTTTATCTGGAAAGGAAGCAAGTACTGCCTGCGCATCTTTGATTTGCCCCACAAGAGGGACTTGCCTTTCCATGGAATAACATCTTCCAATGGTTTTTGTCAATGTAAGACCCAAGGCATCAGCGACTTTGGCAGGCATGACGTTGTCGGAAGCTCCAGAATCCAAGATGCAATTGCTTAGCTTATGTCCGTTGATGAGCAAAGACACATAGAATGGCTCAATCCTTTCTGATGTAGCAGGAGAAGGGGTGGAAGGAGAAGAACTTGCAGCAGCATTATTTGAAGGTGGAGTAATCTTTGGACTTGACAAGATACCCCGTGAATTATTGTTCGTTGGGCTGGGACCATTACTTTGCACATATTTGACCAATCTACTCAGCTGATCAGGAAATGCCCTCAAATACTCAGCTTCTGACATTTGGACCTTGTTTCTCTTGATGTGATCAATTATGTCAAAAGCTTGACTTGCTTCAGCAGGATGTGCATTGGTTCTTTGCTGTGAATTGAAAGAATTTGAATATTTATCCTTGGGCGCTAATGAAGAAGGAAGAATGCTACCTCTTTTCAAGATAGTAACATCCGGGCCAGGATCTTCTCTCTCTTTCCGGCCGCTTGTGGATGCTTCGGCATTTTGGCGCGTCTGAGACCTTGTAAACACCGCAAAAGTGTGACCATCAGAATCTTCAAAAGATTCATAATAGCCCTCATCAGATTCGTAGTCCAGGTAACCAATATTGGAGTCGCCAGCGGGATCTATAAAGTCTTCATCATCAAATGATTCATCAATGCCGAGATCCTCTTCATTAGTTTCCAAGTTATTCCTTGGAGCAGCTTCTATTGCCAAACGCTGTGGTGCAGCAGCAAGTCTGTTTCGATTTTGATTTTGATTTTGACCATTGAAGGTCCGGGTAGGAGCTATTCTTGAGGGGGGTGCATTCCCTGCTTGAGAGATCTGCTTCTTGATCTGCAGCATGTCATTAGCCAATCTCTGCAACAAAGGATCAGAAGTACTAGAAGAAGCACCATCACCTTTGTGAGATGGTTGTTTGAGTTTTCCAGCCATGATCAAGTCATCCTCAACCTCCACGTGCAAACATTTTGTGCTTCCAAAGCAAATTTCTGAGTCTTGCCCTTCTTAGGCGATATCAACTTGAGCAATAGGCGTTTATAAAAAACATCTTTTGATTTTCGTCGCTCAATGCGGCAGAAGTGGGGATTTTATACAAAATCCTTTGGAACCTTGCAATAAAGTCCCGCATGTTCTCGTTTGGCTCTTTCTTCAACTGCGTCAGTTGGGTGATCAATGTGCTAGCGTCCTCTGCAGGCTTGAATCTTTTCAGAAATTGCTCACGCATAGTCGTCCAGTTGGTTATGGTGCCAGGAGCCAGCCGATAGAACCATTCTCCAGCCAAGTCGTGTAGAGTCTCAATGAATAGCCTGACTGAGACATCTTCATGTTCCACTGCAAGCACACCACAAGATATGAAGAAGGCTGCCAAATGATCATCCGGGTTTTGCTTTCCATCTCCAAAGAATTTTGGAAAATTCTTTCTGGATCCCTTTGGCAGCTCGTGCATAGGTGGAGCCAAGTTGAGAGGTCCAAAAGCCGCTCCCCATGGAACAGGTACAATTTGGTGCGCCATGTTAGCTTGAGCACGTCTCCTCCTTGTGTAGACTTGATAGACTTGATGGATAATTCCAGCCGCGGATTATGCTTTGAATACGATCCGGATCTGGATGGGTGTGTACTCTCCTTCCTGGTGAAAGACTAGATCTGCGGCTTCTAACTTGAGGAGGATGATTGAAATTGAATTACTCCTACAGTCGGAAGAAATGATCAGTCCTTCCTTGCGCCTTCACGGATCGGGTGAATGGACGTTCAGCCAGGTTGAGATTTGTATGGAAAACACTCTGATCTTCAATAGAAAAGCTTTGATCTGCAAAGATAGTTGTTCCCAGGAGTCGCCAAAAACTGTTGGCTAGATTTTCTGCATAGCATCAAACCTAGGCAGTCATGAGATAAATCTCCCTCATTTAACCGGTGAGGCTCCCGTGTCAGATTTGTCAATATAAATGTGTTTTTATCTATCAGGGGTTTTACTTTAACCACTTAGTTCATGAACCATAACTAAGAAGTTCTGCAGCAAGTAAGCAGCTGTTTAAGAAAGGAAAAATTATAGAAGAAGAAAGTCAAGGTATTACAGAGAAGAAGTAAGGAAGATGTGCATCCCAATTAGTAGATAGCAGAGCTAATTGCATGCACATAGAAGAAACTTAATAGATTTGAACACACAAAATTATAAAGCAAAGGCAGTTCTAGATCCAGATCTAAAATAACACAAAGTTTACTTTAAAGATCTAAGATTTAAAAGCAAGAAACACAGTACGCCGTGACACAAAGTTCTCCGGAAACCTGCTTCTTTGTATTCCTCTGCAACAAGTGGCTCTCAGGGGTTCAGCACAAAGTCTAGAACACAAGATTGCTTCTTACAAATTCTGATCGATCATTAACCCGGAGGTTCTTCTCCTACTTATAGAATGTAGGAGGGAAAGTACAAATAGAAGACTCAAACTGAACTAAAGTATGAACAACAAGTAAAGATGACATTTGGCAATCATCCTCAACTAACTTCTTCTTAAGTGACACATGTATCACTTAACTAATAGAAAGGTTCCACATGACTTCAAGTAATGGTTGCAAAACCAATAACTTAGAAGTTTACAATTTCATCCGGGAACATAGAAAGTAGAAGAAGAAAGAATAGAAGAAGTCATGCCAGTTGTAACATCTACATCTTCTTCTTGTTCTGATATCTGATATACTTGTCGAACATATAATTCAGCATCTTTCCATCTGTTTTAGCTACTGCTTCCTTTTCTGTCCTAAATTGCAGCAACCCTTCATTCAACACTTTGCTGCATGCTTCCACTTCTTCCAAACTTGGCCCAAATCTCGCATGAATGTCGCACACACGGTGTCTGACCCTACTGATAGAGTTCATCGTGAAAGGCTTGGTAGCTTTATCAATTCTCTTTTGTACCATCAGAAGAGAACTTTCCAGGGAATCATGCACCTCGTTAGAAATAATCCGCACGTATGAAGTAACACCTCCATCCACTCTTTCCTCAGTGAAAGAAATGATCTTTGTCGACAAATCGATGTTCTACTCTCAAGCGCCTGCATCCTTTTCAGCAAAACTCTGCAGATCTCCAAACGGAAAGATACTGCAAACTCTAGCTGCTTCCCCTTCTCGACTGATCCATCCGGCACAATTTGTTCTGCAACCAATACATCTCCCGGCAGCTTGTTGATCTCGGCCAAAATACTCAGGTTACTCTCTGCAACTGTATTCATTCCTTCTATGCTTTCTATCAGTTGCTTTAGTTGATTTGCTGCATCGTTCATAACCTTTAGGCGGGCTGGCACTTCCCCAAGTTGCACAGAAGCTTGACGAATAATCAGATCCTTCCATTCGTCAATAGCCTTTACTTGATTGCTTGCATCTTCCATTTCCTGCATAAGATGATCACTCACCTGCGCTGAAATGGGCTGAACGGAAGGTTTAGCAACCTTGGCTATGATCTCACATAATTGAGATATTTGCTTCTGCAGCTCTTCTTTCTCCGCCTTTTCACTGTCAAGCCTAAGGAACAAAGCATCCAGCAACGTCTGCGTGTCCTGCTTCAATCCTTCAGTGGTAGCTTGACCGAGTGGTATTTTGGTCACCGTCACATCTTCTGCCGTGAGCTCCTCTTCTACCTTTCCTTCCGCCGGAATTGATATCTCAGCAAACTTCTCTCCCGAATCCTTGATGATCAACCTAGAAGTTGCTTTAGCAACTTTAGGCCTTCTGTCTCTTACTCAGATCCTGAAGTAGCTGCAAGTCATGTTCCTCTAAGTTCATCTTTACCTGCCGCAGGCGGTGCACCAAAATCCCGTGATCCACTTAAGTGATTTGACTTTGACAATGGGATTCTTTACCCCGCAAGTGTGCACTAAAATCCCATGATTTCTCTTAAGTCACTTTCCTTTTATTATATCATGGGAATTTTTACCGCAAGGCGTACGATAAATTCCCGCCTACGACCTCTATTTTTCCCACTGCAGCTTAAGTGACTTTTATAACACGGGAAAAAGTACCCTGCCAGGCAGGTATACAATTCCCACCCTGCCTGCGGCTTATATTTTTCCCATCGCAGCTTAAATCCTTTGTTTTCCAAAAATGCGCCCATCCCGCAGGGCTTTTCTGTGCACGACTTCGCTTTTTCCCAGTGATCCAGACCTCCGATGACGACTTCCTCTGGGCAAAATGTGCGTGTATGTTTTCCAGCTGCTCCAGGCCAAAAATCGGGCTTACCCGGCAAAGGAGTTGTTCCAGAGAAATTTTACGTAGAAAGTAACGGGCCACCACAAAAACACGAAAAATTGCCAAAAGTTACAAATAAAGCCCAAAACTTAAAATAAGTTAAAATCCTTCTGGTACATAGGAATAATAACATATTCGCTCATAATGGAGTCAAAACAGAGCGCAAATAGCCTCATACGGGGCTCAAAATAATTAAATACAAATTTCCTGCAGACAAATCCCGACGACAGAATAAAACAATTTTGGGCATCTGGGTATTTGGCGTAAAAGGCTAATATGGCACTTTAGGATTATCTTTGACGCAATACAGGAACTTTCAGGCAATAAAAACAACAAACGACCCACTATTTTAAAAGTACGAAAATTTTCGGATTGGGTAGTCAGATTTCAGGGTGAAATCTGAGTGACACCAATACTGCCTTGCCTCGCAAGTACTTTTTCCCATGATGGAAAAGTCACTTAAGTTCAGGTGGGAAAATTCAGCAGAGGCGTAAGGCGGCTGGGAATTTATCACTTTGCCTTGCGCAGGTAAAAATTCCCATGGTGAAATAAGAAAAAGTGACTTAAGTGAAATCATGGGATTTTTTTGCGCCATATTGCCATACAGGTAAATAATCCCAATGTCAAAGTCAAATCACTTAAGTGGATCATGGGATTTCCGGGGCTGCCTTGCAAGGTAAAAATTCCCATTGCCATGTGTTTTTAAAAATAGAATTCTTTTTGCCCAAAAAGTGCGACCCCTTTAAGGAGAACATGGCAGCCTTTAAAGTGATTTAATTAATTAATTCTTCTCCTAAAATTGGTGCCCAAGTATGGAGAAAAGTCAACAAAAGCAAAGGGGAATAAATCAATTGGAAATAGATTGTCTAAAATTAAATATATTTATTTATTTAAAGGCAGCCCCCTCTTGTGAAAAAGTGTGCCCCTTTTAGGAAGGATTTAATGTTTTTTGAAGTATTAAATGATTAAATAAATTCCTATTTTCAGTGGCTAAGGTTAAGTGCTTTCATGTGAAGCTTCGGTTGAGTGAAGAGTGGATGTTTAAATTGGATTAATTTAATTAATTGGATGGTTGTCCTTAAACATGTTATTTTAACACATCAGTTAAAGAGAGAAGCATGATTTTTAATTAATTAATTGCCAGGAATAGAAGGGGCAATTATTAATTAAATAATTATGAGGGCTATATAAGCATGGGCTGCCATAAGGATGAATTAATTAATTCACAGTGAAGAAGTGCAGCTCAGAGGAAAAGTGCGCCCCATTTGGAGAAGGATTTTGCTCAGAGGAAGGTGGATTTGATGCTAAAAGCTTCTAGTTTTGGCGCATGCTTTGAAGAAGGCTGATTTGTGTCTGCATAATTGTTTGTAGAAGTGATACAGGTGCTCAGGTGAAGTTGGAAAAATTCATACTCACTTTGTAGGCAAATAAAACATCAATTTTTGGGGTAGAGGCTTTATATGTGCATATTTTTATTATTAAAATTCACTGTTCATGTTCTAGTGGCCATCTTTGTCTGAATTAATTGCAGGAATTCATTACAGGTGCTTTACAAAAAGAAAAGGAGCTCTAATCAATGTCCAATACATTGAATATATCCTCCGAATCTGAAGAATTATCCAGATCTGCACCAGTTTTGAAGAATTCCAGTCAAATAAGAAGAAAAAGAATTGTTCAGACAAAGATAGACAAAGCTATGGCGAAGAAAGATGAAAAAGAAAGCACAACGGAGTCATGCATCACTTCTAAATTTACAGATATTGGAGACACGGATCTAGGCTCGGAACCTCTTGTTGAATTGATAGACAGATCCAGAGCAAGAAAGACTTCACTCATGCGTGCAGGAAAAACTTCACTCATGCATGCAGATTAAAAGTAGTAGAATTATTCGAGTTGCAGCCTTTTCCATCCACGGCCAGTTGCCATAGTTTGTTATGCAAGTGCAGATCCATATCTAGATGCAGATACAGATGCAGATGCAAATCCATATGCAGATCCGATCAGATCTCGCATCTCATAGTTACAAAGCTTCCCAAGACAAAGGCTTCATCCTCTTGTTTCGAATGCAGCCCGTGAAGAAGTCAGTGCGTGGAAAATTCCTTCCAAGATCTTGTGCAAATGCTCCCATCTTCCAGTTGAAGCCTTCATTGAATTTTCATTCATCCGGAGTGCTTTCCAGAATTTTTAATTGCTCATATGCAATTAAAAATAAGGATGATGAGTTATCTACAACAAACATTACACTGATGCATGTACTGGAGAAGAACTGCAAAAGCTTCAAGGATAAAAGAGAAGACAAGGCGAAGGCAAAATTCCAGCCGCTTCCAGATCCAGCTTGTTGTTTCCAAATCCAGTCATTTCCAATTCCAACTTGCTTCCAGATCCAGCTACTCCCAAGTCCAGTTTGGTGAGAATCAAAGGCAAAAGAATCAGCTGCATGCAGACATGAAAAAGGACAAGACTACAGACTTTTCTCTTCCTTCTTTCCTCCGACAAAGTAATTGAGCGATCAATTAAATTATACAACTTAAGTGATTGGTTTAAAAGCCATTACTTGAAGAAGTCAACTACTTGGAGATAGGTGGCATGTGCAAAATAGAAGGTTCTATTTTCAGTTGCAAATCATACATGTCATGCAAAGAGGAATTCTAGGAGGGAGATTGCCAGTTGTTTCTTTTCCAACTTCCACATGTGCCAGTTCAACTAAAAGCTTCCGACTTGTAATTGCCCCTCTACATTCTATAAGTAGAGGAAGAACCTTCGGGTTAATGATCAGAATTTGTAAGCAGCAACCTTGTGTTCCAGACTTTGTGCTGAAACCCTTGAGAGCCACTTGAAGCAAAGGAATATACAGGAGCAGATTTTCGGAGAACTTTGTGTCACGGTGTATTGTGTTTCTTACTTTTTATCTTAGATCTTTTAATAGACTTTGTGTTATTTCAGATCTAGATCTAGAGCTACCTTTGCTTAGAATTCTGTGTTTATATCTATTGGTTTCTTCTATGTGCATGCAATCAACTCTGCTATCTATTGATTGGGATGCACATCTTCCCCATTTCTTCTCTGTGTTTATATAATTCCCTTTCCCTTCTTCTATAAATATTTCCTTTCTTTAAACAATCACATTTTTCGCAAAACTCAGCATAACAATTTATGGTTCATGAAATTTGAGTGAACAAATTGAAGTAAAACCCCATTTAGATATTAGCATATTATAAATTGACAAATCTGACACGGGAGCCTCACCGGTAAATGAGGGAGATTTATCTCATGATTGCCTAGGTTTTGTGCTATGCAGAAAATCTAGCCAACAAGAGTCATTTTGGATCCCTATGGATCACACCTCCCCGCTAGGAGGATTTTGGTCCCAAAAATCTTAGTAGGGGAGTAGATGAGAAAATAATTCCCTCACTTACTCCTTCGAGTACCACAGGGCCCTGCCTTGGTGTCTTTCCTTTGATCTAACTCCGCCAAGACTCCTGTTGGACCTCTCCTAGTCTCTCCGACCTTCGCTACAACACTATATCCCTCCTGCACTCCGCCTCATGAGTCCAAGATGCAATCCTCAATGGAAGGTAGCAATGTTGTCCTTCATCTTCATCTAGCATGGATGGCTCATATAGGTGCAAGTTCTCACGTTTATTACCGAGTACATCGTCATAAATGGCAAATCAAGTCAGAAGGAATTTTCTCCAACTTGCTCCAATATGGTGAAGGGTCCATATCGTAGTGGCTTGAGCTTCCGTGCTTGATCTTGTAGTCTCTCCTTGCTCAAGTAAAGCCAAACTCTATCTCAACATGAAGCTTATGCTCTCTCCTGTGTTGATCGTGCCTAGCCTTATACTTGGCTTGAGATTTCTTTAATTGTTCTTTCACTTTGAGATGGATTTGATAGGATCCTCTCAATGAATTTGTTTTTCTCTATTAACCTCTGTGTCTCAGTGTCTCTTCCTCATCCTACCGCACAAAACTGCTATGTCCAGTGAATTTGTAGGTAGATATCCCAAACATGCTTCAAGTGATGACTTCATAGTGGATGTGTGTACTTTGCTTGATTATAGGAATGTTGATTATAAGCTAAGGACTCATCCCAAGTCCTTGGGTATTTGTTATTATACCCTTTGATCTCGATCAACTATACAAGTCTCTCTGTCCATCCATCTGTGGATGGAAATTCGTGCTCCTCTATAGCCTAGTATCCATCTTGTCCCACAAAGTAGTCCAAAACTTCTCCAAGAACCTGGAATCCTCTGTCAGAAACAATAGACTTTGGCAAGCCAAAATGCACCCATACATTAGCAAAGAAAATATTTTTACCTCATGTGCTTTTACTATCTTTTTACATGCCATAAGAATACACATCTTATTGAATCTATCAACAACAACATAGAGATAGTCATGGCCATGTTTAGACATAGGTAATCCTCCTAAAAGATACATAAAAATGTCCTCCCACGCAGGACAGCAGTACTAGGTAAAGGCATATACAAACCCTCCTTCCTAGTCTTAGGCTTGTTGTACAACAAATTTTACATCCATGTATAAATTTTGATACTTCTTCTTGCATATTGGGCCAATACATGTACCTTTGCAAGTGGGATAGGGTCTTACTAACACCGAAATGTCCCGCTACTTTCGAGGTATGTGCTTCCCTCATCAATATAATTCTTTCTTCTTTAGGCACACAAAGCTTCCCCCATCGGTAGAGTAGCCATCCTTGAGATAACAATCTTCAATCCCCATCCTTTCAGCCCCTTGGGACTGCAACTGCTGAAATTTCACCCCAAAGTCTTTGTCTGGGCATATGCCTCTTTATAAGCTTCCTTTTGTGAAGAGCTTGATCGAGAGATAGTGGCCAAGCAGAGAACTTCTCTATGTGGGTGGTCTAGACAACATGTTTACCACCAAGTTTGTACTACCTTTCTTGTATTTGATCACCAGATGGAATTGCTGAAGGAACCCCATCCATTTGTAGTGTCTTGCCTGCTACAATTTAGATTGTGCTTGCAAATCTTGGAGAGGTTTTGTTCGGTGTGCACAATAGTTTCTTTACCCAACAAATAATACTTTTATTTTTAATTTCCTCAACTAGTGCATACATTTCTTTATCATATATTGAATATCCTTTAATGCTGAAGTAAAAGTTCGAATGATAACATACGGGTTTACCTCCTTGAAGCAACAACACTTTGCGCCCATAGCATAATCAGCGGCATCCTGTCTCTACTTCAAAGGGCTGTTGCAAATTAGGAAGAGCAAGTATTGGAGCATGACTAATCTTGTATTTCAATAACTCAAAGGATTTGTCTTGTTCCTTACCCTAGTCAAAACCCTTACTCTTTGCAGCCATTGTGTGTAGAGGTGTTGCAATCGTGGAGAATCCCGGAATGAACTTCCACATGTCTTTGTACTGCTCCCACAAAACTCCTAGTCTTTGTGGCTCTTGTTGGTGTTGGCCAGTTGGTGATGGCTTCCACCTTCTTTAGATCCACTCGTAGCTCTCCTCCTCCAACCACGTGCCCAAGATAGACAAGTGACTGTTTGGCAAATTCACATTTCTTCATATTACAAAAGTAGTTGTTTCTCCCTAAGAACTTGCAAGACTTGTTACAAATGAGTTAGATGTTCCTCCCATGTGGCACTAAAAATCAAGATATCATCTAGATAAACAATGACACATGAATCTATGAAATCTGCAATACATCATTCATCAATCTCATAAATGTAGTGGGTGCATTACATAAACCAAATGGAAGTACTAATCATTCATACAAACCATGTTTTGTCTTGAAGGCAGTCTTCCATATATCATCCTCCTTCATTCTGACTTGGTGATAACTTGACTTGAGATCCAACTTCATGAAGAACTTGGCATGTTGAAGCTTGGTCAAAAGATCATCTATGCGGGGAAGTGGATATTTGTTCTTTATGGTGATCTTGTTCAAAGCGTGGTAGTTGATGCACATTCTCCAAGAACCATCCTTCTTTGGCACCATCACAATAGGTGAACCGCATGGTGAGGTGCTTGGGACATATCACCCCGGTCTTACGCAGTTCATGGAGTTGTTTCTTACTTGAGTACTCTCAGCAAGGATTGCCTATCAACCCAATGTTCGATAGAGGGGACTCTAAAGAACAGCTGAATCTCATGCTCTACTTCACGTTTTGGTGGTAACCCATAGGCAGCTTGAAAAACTTCCTTAAAAGACTGAATAATACTATCCACACCATATTTTCCTAGTTAGAAATCTCGAAACTTCTACCCATCTTGTTTATCCTTTAATAAAAGTAAACAAAATTGATTATGATTTTCCTGAATAAGTCATTTTGCTTGGTTAGCTACTCACCATAGTAAATCCGTGTCTTACTTTGGTGTGCCGGATGTTGTAGTTGATCTCATCCTCGACCCATCGTATTGGTTTTCCCTTATCATATATATAGCTTCCTTGATATACAAGTAAGGACTCCCAAAACAACATCAAAAACATCAAGTGGAATAACATCAGTTTCGAATACATCAATATACCGAGAATTTATCCCAAACTTGACCTTACATCTTTTTGTTACGAATTTCAACACCCTTTTTCACCTAACCCAAAGGATAAGGGTGTGGATGCTCGTAAGTCTCAAGACTAGGATTATTTACAACTGCTTCAAAAAATCAAGTTAGATTGAGAACCAGTATCAATCAAAGCATTTACCTTAGTTCTCTTGATTTGGATTTTGATCTAGAATAATCTACTCATCTCCTTTTCCGACTCTCCATGTTGGTGGCCGTGCATCTAAGCCTCTCATCTACATTAGATTCATCTTTGATTTCTACCTCCCCTTTTCTTTACTGCTTGTTATGGACTTCTTTGAGTCCTTGGTTTGGTTCTTCGGATGTAACTTCGGATGCAACTTCCAACATGTAGCAAGTATGACCATTGATATCATAGTTCTTGCAAAAATTCTTGGGATCTTTACAAGTATTTAAAGTAGTGGCAGCTTGTTTACCTTTCCCTTTCCACTTACCTTTGTTACTTGTTTGCCCATGTTCTTTCTTCTGCTGATTTTTCGACTACTTTGCCTTGGCTTTGCTTCTCCTTGCTTCTTTTCATCATCTATATAGTATGCCTGCACACACACCTCGTTGAGATCTTTGGGCTTCGTGGAGATGACTTTTCTTCGAAGGTGAGTGTGAAGTCCTCCTAAGTACTTAGTCAAAATATCCTCATCCTCTAAGTCCATGTTCAATAACATGGTCTACCTCCGAAACTCCGTAGTATAGTCCTACACACTTTGACCACTGCCTTGTCTAAAATACTGCCATTTGATCATTTGGTCAGTCTTGTCGCCAATAGGATAGAAGTTAGCTCTAAGTAATGTTTTAAATTCTTGCCAAGATTTCACAATAGGATGTTTCTTCTTTTCACAAGTGGCCGAGATGGGTTTCTCACCAAACTAGAGCATGTCCATCCATTTTGAGATGTGCAAAGGTGATCCCTTTGTGCCTCGGTGACATTATGGATGCTAAAGTAGACTTCTAATTGTTTTAACCATTTATCAAGCAAATTTACATCTACTTGTCCTTCAAAGCTTTTAATTTCAACTTTTGTTTCAACTTTAAAATTCTTGGGATCTTTACAAGTATTTAAAGTAGTGGTAGTTTGTTTACCTTTCCCTTTCCACTTCCTTTGTTACTTCTTGCCCATGTTCTTTCTTTCTATTGATTTGTCGACTACTTTCGAACCTTGGTTTTGTTTTTCCTTGCTTCTTTTCATCATCTCGAAAGTATAGTATGCTCAGTGCACACATTTCGTTAAGATCTTTGGGCTTCTTGGAGATGACTTTTCTTCAAAGGTGAGTGTAAAGTCCTCCCAAGTACTTACTCAAAATATGCTCATCCTCCAAGTCCAAATCTCAACATGGTTTGCAGCACTAAAACTCTTGTACTATAGTCCTACACACTTTGACCATTCGCTTTGCTTGTCTAAAATAGTCATTTAATCATTGGTCAGTCTTGAGAATGGCCAATAGGATAGAAGTTAGCTCTAAGTAATGTTTTAAATTCTTGCCAAGATTTCACATAGGACGTTTCTTTTTTCACAAGTGGCCGATGATGGGTTTCCCACCATTGGTGAGGCATGTCCCTCCATTTTGAGACGATGCAAAGGTGATCCTCTATGCCTCGGTGACATTATGGGCTAAAGTAGACTTCTAATTGTTTTAACCATTTATCAAGCAACTCTGCATCTACTTGTCTTCAAAGTTTTTAATTTCAACTTTCGTCTGGCTTTAAAAGGAGCATGATCAGATTTTACCTTCTCTCTTGCATTTGAAAAATGATCTATAAACTCTCTTTCATTTCAAGTCTCTTCTTCACGCTCTTTCCCATATTCTTCCTCATGGTGACTCCTCACTATGCCAAAATTTTCGGCTTATCCTCTTCTTCACCGAGTCCATGGAGTCTTGTTTAACAAAAGCCATCTTCTACATGTTGGCTAGATTTTCTGCACAATCGAAAACCTAAGCAATCATGAGATAAATCTCCTCATTTACCGATGAGGCTCCGTGTAAGATTTTGTCATTAATTATTTTTTTGTAATATCTATCTATTGGTTTTACTTTAACCACGTAGCTCATGCACCACAACTAGGCAATTTTTGGCAGCAAGTAAGATGGAAAGAAATATTTGCAAAAAACGAAAATAATTGAATCTGGGAAGAAAGAAGAGAAAATGTGCAATCCAACTAATATTTCGCAAAGTTGGTCTCATGCACATAGATAAAACAAACAGATCTCAAAATACAAAATTTAAAGGAAAGGAAAGTTTCGGATCTAGATCTGAGATAACACAAAGTTTATGCAAAGATCTACACAGAAGTAAGAAAAAAATGCACCATTGACATTGAAGTTCTCCAGGAAATCTGTCTCTTTTCAACTCCTTAGCATTCAAAAAGATATCAAGGGTTTCATCTCAAAGTCTGGAGCACAAGAATGCTGATTACAAATTGATGATTTTAACCCGTAGGGTTCTTCCTCTATTTATAGTGTATAGAGGGCAATTACAAACATTAAGTTTTTAACGAATTCCCTATATGCATGCGGAAGCTATAGAAAAGGGGGCAGCTAGCAATCTTCCTCATGAACTACTCTTTGCATGACATGCATGATTTATAACTAAAAATGGAACCTTTTATTTTGCATGTTCACCACCTATTTCCAAGTAATTGACTTCTTCAAGTAACGACTTTTAAACCAATCACTTAAGTTTAATAATTTAATCAATTGCTCAATTACTTTATCGGAGAAAATGAGAAAATAAGAGAAAGAAGAAAGAAGAAAAGAAATTAGAAGAAAGCTACGATACTCTCAATCTTGTTCTTTTTCCATATTTTGCATGTGATTGACTCTTTTGCCTTTGATTCTCACCAAACTTTTGGAAGAAGCAAGCGAATTTATGATATGATTTGCTCCAGCGGTCATTACCTCTAAATTGATGTCTTCCCTTTTATCCTTGAAGCTATTTTAAATTCTTCTCCAACATATGCACTGGTGCAATGTTTTCCATAAATAATTCAGACAAAACTCATCATCTTTTATTTTTAATTACATATGAGCAATTTTAAATTCTGAAAAGCACTCTGGGTGAAGGCAAATACAAGTAAATTCAATGATGGCTTCAACTAGAAGATTGGGAGCACATGCACAAGCTCCTGAAAGGAATTTTCCATGCAATGACTTCCACATGGGCTACGTTAGAAACAAGAGGATGATTTTTTGTCCGGAAGCCTTTGCAATTATGAGAGTTTGGATCTATTTCTTCCTCTCGATTACGAAGATATATCCAATGTATCAAATATTGACTTTGCTTTCTTTCACTGAAATATGAGCAGCATGATTGATGAATGAATTCAGGCATTTATACTAACATGCGGATGCTCAGAATAATAAAAAGAAAGCCTTTCCAATCCTAGGCGCCAAAATGGATGCTTGAGCCTTTGATGGAAAATATTTTTAATGCAAAATCCTCCTTCCTTTGGCGCCAAAATCCTTGGGCCTACTGCCCAAGCTCCATTATTTCTTAACTAATACTTCTCCTTATGGTGTCCCATGCTTATATAGCCATCTGCATGCTATTTTTAATAATTATCTTTCCCTATTTTTGGCAATTAATTAATTAAGAGCCATGCTCCTTCACTCAATTTGGGCACCCAAGTCTGCATTCTTCTACTTGTTTTTTTATGAATTTATTTATTTATTTTTAGCATGCATCCTTGACTTCTCTTTAGCTCATCCACTTGCCTTGACTTTCCTAATCTATATTCCCAACCCTTATTAATGCAGGCAAGAAATTCTTATTTTAATGGTTTTAAAAAAATTCCCAATTGGCAACATAAATCCTTCCTTCCAAAAAGTGAGACTTGCATGGGTGAATAAACCTCTTTGATGGAAAAATTTAATCATAGTCAGTGAGAAATTCTCATTGCTTTAAGTGATTTTTTTCTTTTATAATGGGAATTTTCATACCCTACAAAGGCAAGAAATTTCAAGTCTTTACAGCGATACTTAAGTGATTTTGATCTTTCATAATGGGAATTTTCACCTTGCAGTGAAGGTAGAAATTCCCACTTTTCACTTAAGTGCCTTTATTTTCATAATGGGAATTTTCACCCTTGAGCAAGAAATTATTGTTTTTAAAGTGATTTTTACTTTCATAATGGGAATTTTCACCTTGCTAGGCAGGTAAGAAATTCCCACTTTCCTGCCACCTCCAAAATTCCCATTGGCAACTTAAGTGATTTGACTTGATGGGAAAAAGTAACTGATGGTGAAAGAAATTCCCTATCTCGCCACCGCAAAATTCCCAGCTGAGTTTAGGAAAGTCTTCCTTCCAAAAAGTGCGACTTGCATGAAAGATAGCTCTTTTCCAAAAGTGTGACTTGCATTGTGACTTCTGCCTTTAAAATTGCGTGAAAATTCGTCATTGAAGGCAATGTGGAAATTGGATGTGGAAGGCAGCTTTGAAAATTGCGACTGGCATGAAGACAACATTTCTTTCCTTTTTTGGATTTTTGGTGAAGAAAACACAAGTAGAAATAAAATTTGCCATTTTTGGAAAGGGTCCGAAGATGTAGTAGTAAAAACTTGCATGTGCCATAACTTTCATTCCGTGGCTCCATTTTAGGTGTCGTTTTCTCTAAAAGTGCATATTTTCTCGAGCTCTACGCATTGATGGCAATATTTTTCTTATTTTCATAAAATCCATTTTTGCACCTTTTGGACCAAGCAACTTCTTGCAATCTTTTGAAAGAATCTGAGCTCTACGATCACCTTGTAGACATTAGTAATTAAAAATATTGGATAGCTTCTTCAAAACCCTAAGCCTAGGGAAAGATCTGGTAAGAAGAATGAATAGGCTACAAGAATTTCTAGAGAAAACAAACCAAAACATAGACAAAAGAAAGAAAACAAAACAAAAACGTTTGTGGGAAATTGCTAGAAATTTTTCTCCATTTAGCGATTCAAAAAATTCTTCCCCCGGGTGAATATTTTGTGGTAATAATGATGGGGTGAAGTGCTTTATATAACCTAAATCCTCCAATTTTAGCTCAATCTATTTTTAAAAGAACTTTATTTATTTAATAAATAAATAAATAAAATTCTCTCAGACAAAACTTGGCAAAGGGATAGAGTGAGTTTTAGCATGTGGGTATTTGGCAAATTTGGATTTTATGACTCTCTGGGGATACCTTAGAGAAATGCAAACAACTGCAGCAAAACAAACACAAAACGACCCATTACTTTGAAAAGAATGGAATTTTTAAAAGGGGTAGTCCCATATTTCAGGGTGAAATCTCGGGGACACCAGTTGGCTCCATCTATGGACATCTTTACCTCTGTCAAAATGAAAGGAGTGAAGATGAGATCCCAACATCTTTGGTTTCATGTCTTTTCTATTGGGTTCAGGGGTCAGGCCACAAAAAACAAAAGAAAACAACAAAAGTTTTATTTATATACAAACAGGTTTTACCCTGTATCTCAGTTTCTGAACAGCCTCAAATGCTGCCCGTTGAAAGGCAGTGGTAACTCAATTCCATCCTGGTAGGCAAGGAAGAAAGTATCCATTCCAAAGCACTCTCTTGATCATGAAGGGCCCTTTCTAGAGTGAATTAGATTTGTTGTGCATGCCCTTCGATTCATGTCTCTTGTCCCACCAGAGTACCCAGTCTCCGATCTCGAACTTCCTTTCTCTGGCCTTCTTGTCAAATACCTTGGGCAAGTCCTTATCAACTTCATCTTGTGGTGGCTCATCCTTTCTTCTCTTTATGGTGAGTAAGTCTTCATCAACTTCCTCCGTACTCAGATTTACCGGCTGCACTTCTAAGGAAGAACTATCACCATATTCTTTGTTCTTCTTCAAGTACTCGATCATGCTTGTTGAAAGTCTCCACTAAGGAAACTAAACCCTTGGGGATTTTGTTACCTTTTGGTTGGATTACTCCACTACTATCATCATAACCTGGATCAGTTTTGCCTGTGACTGTTTGTCGTGGTGGTGATTTATTCCCTTCAACATGTAGACATGCAGATGTTTGTTTGTCATCATTGAAATTCTGCCCATGTTCAACATTATCAGGGACTTTGGGGCGGTAGACCATCTCCACTTTATAGTTTCCTTGTCTGAATATGGACGGTGGTCTATCTGGATTCAATAGTGCAGCTGTGACTGCCAAAGAGTCTGCCTTGGAATTCTGATTTATTGGAATAAAGTTGATAGAGAAGAATGAAAAATCGAGTGCGTAAGTAAAGCACTCTATCTCTCGTATTGCTTCATCTTATCTCCTTTGACTTGATTTTTCCCTCGAACCTGCTTTACTAGACGTTCGGCATCTCCTTGGGCTTTGAGGAGTTTTACTCCTTTCTTTTAGCTTCGCTACATTCCTAGCAGCAATGCTTCATACTCTGCCATATGATTGGTGTTCTTGAACATTAACTTGTGGGAGTATGGAAATATCTCATGATCCTGGATATATTAATAGAATGCCGGCTCGATCCAAAAGAACAACTACCTTTAAACTCCAAAGTCTAAACGCTTTCTTCTTCTTTTTGTTGTCTCTCGGCTCTGGGTGAAGTTTCCTGCTCTGTACATTTTTATCCATTTCAAGAAATAGACCCTGTCTGTCAAATTCTGAAAAATAATCGAGATCTAGGATCCTCAGATTTTGTCACAGTATACTTAGAATTCTTTTCCGGATTCAGCTTATGGCTTATTCCTTTAATAGGAATATGGGCACAGGACCAATCCATCTTTACTTCTCCCATTTCTTTGAATAAATTTCTACTTTGGCAACATCCTCGTAAGATATTTTGGAATATCTGCAACTAAGATTGTCATCTTTAATCTTTTGTCAGGAAAAGCTTCCAGAACAGCTTGTGCATCTTTGATTTGTCCGATTAAAGGGACTTGTCTCTCCATGGAGTAGCACCTTTTTATGGTCTTTGTCAAGGTAAGCCAAGAGCATCTGCAACTTTAGTTGGCATGACATTGTCAGAAGCACCCGAATCTAGAATGCAATTGCTTAACTTGAAACCATTAAGCAACAAGGAGACATAGAAAGGTTCAACTCTTTCACAAGATGACGAGGGTTTAACAAGCTGCAGTGTTGTTGTTTCGGGAGGAGTATCTTTGTGCTTAGGCAAAAGGCCCTTCAAGTCCCTCAACCCAATGGGTTTGAGGATTGGGCTCATATTTCGACTTAAGATATTTACTATCTCTTTTGTAACCCCTTGTGGGCCCTCTTAGTTTAGAAAAGTGCACCTAGGATAGAAATTTCTTAATATTAAATCAAGAAATTAAATAAAGTGCACAAGTAATAGCTTATTAAATATTTTTATTTAGAGGAAAACATTAAATGTTTGAACATTGGTATTTGCACCTCTTATTTTCTATAAAGAAGGGGTCGCATTTCCTTGGAGATCATGTTGATGAATTATTAAAAATTGGCTCCTGCGTGGAGAGGGGATGTATGCCCAAATCTGATGTTGCTCTCTTTCATTTGGTTGAAGAATCTTATTGCATCAAAGCTGGTTTTGAATCTCAAATTGAAGGGTTTATTGGTACAATCTCAAGTGAGATCTATACTTTGGCTTTGACGGATTCTTTGATGAAATTTGCAATTAAAAATCTGCATGTTCTACTGTAGCGATTCTACTGTAGCTGCTGGTTTGAATGTCTTGTTGGAGTTATCTGTTTGGAATATTGTGTGCATTGAAAGATCTAATGCTAGCGAATTGACTCTTGCATTTGTGCTGGTTGTAGCAACTTATTCTAGTGCAATATTTTATTATATTAAACTATCTAAACCCCAGTGAATGCATGCTTGGTTTTGGCAACTGGTTTAAGGACAAATCTGGGTGCAAATAATTTATATTGGCAGCGATTTCTCTTAATAAGCATTTATTTTTGTTGGCTGTATCATTCTATGCTGGACGACTTGTATTTTGCATGATCTGTGGGGTTTTACAGTCCTTATTTACAGCGATATAGATGAGGCATGTTGGTAATAGAATTTCGTGAGCTGGTCTTGCTCTTAGCATGCTATAAATCCGAGGTGAAGGGATTTCTACACTTCTCTATTGCCGGTGAGTTTACTGTGCAACTTTGGAGTATTCATTTTATTATCTCCAGCGACTTATATTGTGCTTGAGTGCTGTTGTTATTCTCCTTTGTCAAGCACCAACTTAGGGCTGATCAGATCCCTTTATATACCCGATTCGGGAGTGTTGAGGAGCGATCTGTGGGAGAATATATGTATTCAAAATCATGCCTTTTCTTTATTATATACAGCGAATCATAGTTCCTTTGCACTCATTTAGATGAAGGATTGGGTATAGATGAAACTAGAGGGTTTGAGTCAAGATACGGCACAGCTGGGTTTATACATTTTGTGTGACTTCCCAAGTGGTATTTGAATTATGAATTCAAGACAATTATTGTTGGCTAAGCTCAATCATTTCTGGTGCTAACTCTACTTGTTTGAATACCCTCTTGATGGTTGATATATTCCAGTCCCGGCTTTTGCATATTATTAAGGTGTTTTGGAGTTTTTGTTGCAGATGTGAATGTGATGCGTAGCTAAGGAGTTGGGAAGTGAATCGATTGGGGTTGATAAATAATGGCAGCTTGACACAGGCAGATGTTTGATAAAATAGTAAGTACCTTTTATTGCCCACCCATGTATTGTTTGATGAGTATTCAAATTCGTTGACTACGATTTGTATGTATCGGATTTAAGAATGGTTAAAAGCACTAAAGTATTGAATTGAATTGCACAAACTGATTTCTAGTATATTCTCTGAAGCGGTGGATCGGTATGAATTGTGCATAGTATATGGAGGTAGTTTTTGAATTGTTAGTTGATGTATTGGATGGACTTCATCATATTGGGGTTGATATCTAATCATTCCTGGTGTTGGATCTACTTGTTGTTTGCCATTTGTCTTTGATCCCATAAGTGGGACACTATAGTGGTATCGGAGCCACATTCCTCTGCACCTATGAGTTTCTTGCAGCGAATGTTTTTTGTAAGCGAGAGAAAAGAGATGGGAATGGAGAGCGGAGGTTTCACTCCAAAGCAAGCAAAGCTCTTGCAAGGGTTGTTCGAGAGAATAACACAAGGATGTGCGACATACCATAGAAGCCATGATGAAAGATACCTTAATTCCAAGCAAGAATCATCACCAAGGAGGACAGCCAAAGAGGGGTAAGCCAACTCATCATGATGACTTTTTGAAACTTTGTAACAAGAGTATGCATCTCTAAGTTTGGCTACAAAGGAACTCTTCTCTTTTCAAGGGTATTGTAAGTTTCAAGGTGTCAGGAAAGGTTTCCACCATATGCAGCCCCAAGAGGACACAAATCAAGGTAAGGGTGTGCTTTTGAACAAAGATGTTTTCCTACTAATGATTGCATGTGTGGTAATGAAGAGGAAATGATGACAAAGGAGCAAGTTGACATTATTATGGCTCCTCCTTCAAGAAAGGAGAGATGAGATGAAGGAAGATATGCATTTGAATGTTTTTAAGAAGGAAAAGGAGTCCTTGGACGAAAAAGACAACAAGGTAAGGAATGCTGCTAGAAAACTCAAAAATTCTGAGTTGTGAAAGAGTTGGGGGCAGCCTAAGGTATGTTACTTCACATAAATTTTCTCCCTTCATGTTGAGCCTTAGCAAGTGGGTTCATGGGTAGCTTGTTCAAAGAAGTAAATTTCTTGATTGGGTATCCGGTTTTATGAGTATCCAGTTTTATGAGCACAAATAGGAATACTGAATTTTATATGACAAGCATGAGTATGGGCAAGCATGACTTGGCCTTAAGGGATCCGGAAGTAAGAAAGAAAATATTTTCTCTAAGTACTAATGATGATTTGCAGATTGAGAGATTTATGGCAGCCACCAAGGGTAAGTACTTTTATTTGTTGTATCATCATACCTTACCTTTATCTTACCATATTCATCATAAGTATTATGCTAACAACAAAGACAATGTAAAGGGTGTTTTCGAGGCAGCCCCGAGATCATTGGCAAGGAAACCAACATTCCACAATTTTCAGTCCAAGAGAAAGTAAAATCAGCAAAGGGATGACTCCAAGATATGTTGCATGGGAGAAAGATGGAAGACTACACAATGTGCATAATGAGGCAGCCATAAAGGTTGAAAATTTTCTATTTTTCAGGTTTGTTCCACTCAATTATGATGCATATTCATTTGTTTCCTTTTCTTGGGATTATGGTAAACACAATTTCAGTCAAGAGTTGGGCAAAGCATGGGGATCATGGACAGTAAAAGGTTTGCAGCCCGGAAGATCCTTTTCCAAGTTCAAAGCTTTCACATGTAGGCAAGAAAATGATCTTCTACAAAAGGAATTGTTTTTGATCGATTCTTTTCGAAAAACACAAGTATGTTACTTTGTCAATTCTATGCTAGGTTCAAGAGATGTTGGGAGATGCAAGTTGATGAAGGCAAAGAAAGTTTCCACAAATGGTAAAGGAGAGAACTTGGTGAAGCGCAATGGAAGTCATGGTCTTATGTCAACTAATCTTGTTGCGTTCCACTCCTTCCCAGCTATATGTATGACTGATTTTGAGTTTTATATCATAAGAGTCGACATGAGAAATTGGAAGGATAACGAAGTATGAATGGTCAATGTTGTTGTTTGCTATACATTCAGTTTTCAGTTGGTTATCTCTTTGGTTTGTTCTCGAGCTCTTTGGTTCCTTCTACAATTCAAGATTCCACCATTCACAAGCAAAATTCATGGTACATGGTTGTTATTTTATGTTGCATGACTGGTTTTGGGATAGCAGCACCTACATTTTGAGGGAAATATTCAACAAAAGTAGATGGGGAAGCTTGGTGGCATTTGGGAATAGCCCATGTATGGAGAGGAGTTGTGATCTATTCATGCTTTGAGACATAAAGAGGAAGCTGAAAAAGTGTTTTTAAACACTTTTTTTCCTAACATGTTTGTTCCATGCGGATTTAAAAAAGAAAGTGCTCTTTTCATTTGAAGACACTCCTAAGTTCCTTAAGATATTTACTATCTCTTTTGTAAACCCTTGTGGCCCTCTTAGTTTAGAAAAGTGCACCTAGATACGAATTAAATAAAGTGCATGAGTATATAGCTTATTAAATAGTTAGGATCGAATTAAAAAGTATGCTTATTAAATATTTTCATGGGGTTTTACTTTAACTATTTCTTTGGAGATCATGTTGATGAATGTTCATGAACCAAACCTAGGCAATCGTGAGATAAATCTCCTCATTTACCGGTGAGGCTCCCGTGTCATATTTGTCAATTAAAGTAAGCTAATATCTTGTTTTACTTTAACTAAATGAAATATTTATAGAAAGAAAGAAATTATATAAACACGAGAGAAGAAATGGGGAAGATGTGCATCCCGATCAATAGATAGATAGCGAGTTGATTGCATGCACATAGAAGAAACCAATAGATATAAACACAGAATTCTAAGCAAAGGTAGCTCTAGATCTAGATCTGAAATAACAAAATTCTATTAAAAGATCTAAGATAAAAAGCAAGAAACACAATACATCGTGACACAAAGTTCTCAGGAAATCTGCTCTCCTATATATTCCTTTGCTTAGTGGCTCTCGAGGGTTTCGGCACAAAGTCTGGAACACAAGGTTCTTTGCTTACAAATTCGATCATTAACCCGGAGGTTCTTCTCCTACTTATAGAATGTAGAAGGAAAGTACAAATGGGAAACTAAGCTGAACTGAAACATAAAAACAAGTAAAGATGACATTTGGCGATCATCCTCACTAACTTCTCCTTAAGTGACACATGTATCACTTAACTAATAGAATTGTTCCACATGACTTTAAGTAATGGTTTCAAAACCAATAACTTTAAAGTCTTACAATTTCATCAGGAGCGTGGAAAATAGAAGAAGAAAGAATAGAAGAAGAAGTCAAGCCGGTGTAACATTTATGTCTTCTTTTTGTTACGATATTGGATATACTTGTCGAACATGTGATTGACATCTTCCCATCTGTTTTAGCCACTTACTTCTTTTATGTCTGAAGCGCTGACAATCCTTCATTCAACACCTTGATACACGCTTCCACATCTTCAAGCTCGGCCCGAACCTATGATATCGCTGCGGTGCCACCGGTCTACTAATGGAATTCATCGTGAAAGGTTTAGTAGCTCCATCAATTCTCTTTTGTACCATCGAAGAGACCCTTCGAGGAATTAGGCACTTTGGTAGGAGCGATCCGTACGTATGAAGTAACATCTCGACCACTTCCTCCTCGGTGAAAGAAATAATATTATGCTGGTAAGGACGATGTCTTACTCTCAAGTGCTGCATCCTCTTGACAAAACTCTGCGAGATCTCAAAGCGGAAAGATCTGCAAACTCATTGCTTCCCCTTCTCAACTGATCCATCATCGGTACAATCTGCTCTGCAACCAATACATCTCCCGGTGACTTGTTGATTTTGGCCAAAGTACTCAAGTTACTCTCAGAACTGTGTTCATATCTACTATGCTCGTCACCAGTTGCTTCAGCTGATTTCTTTGCATCATTCATAACCTTCAGGCGGGCTGGCACCTCTCAAGTTGTACAGAAGCTTGACGAATAATTAGATTCTTCCATTCGTCGATAGCTTTCACCTGATTGCTTGCATCCTCCATCTCTGCATAAGATGATCACTCACCTGCTCTGAAATGGGTTGAGTGGAAGGTTTAGCAACCTTGGCTATGATCTCGCCTGATTGAGATACTTGCTTACGAAGCTCGTCTTTCTCGCCTTTTCTCTGTCAAGCCTAAGGAATAGAGCATCTATCGATCTGCGTGTATCTGCTTGATCATACTGTGGTGGCTTGACCGAGGGGTACTACAGTTCTTGTTACATCTTACGCCATGTGAGCTCATCCTCCTTTCCTTCGCCGGGCCTGACATCTCGGCAAACTTACGCCCGACTCTCGATGATCGACCTTGAAGTTACCTTAGCAACTTTAGGTCTTTTGTCTTTTCCACCTAGACTCCGGAGTACGCTGCAAGTCGTGTTCTTCCAAGTTCATCTCCACTCTTGCTTCGGAACCAACTGCGAAGCCAACCATTCTGAGAAGTTACTTCTCGGAGAATGAATGAGAAGTCTTTGAGTGCACTCTATCTCCGCTCTGTTTCCTCTCCATCGAGAAAGTGCTACGAGTGTTATGGCTGCCATCTTTGAATCATCCGAGGACAAAGCTCTTTGAACTCCGCCATCTGCGGCTTCAGCGTCTCTTTGGAGCAGTCTTTGAGCGGAGTGGTTGAGGAGAGAAGATGAATGTTGCCGGATTCAGTGGAGGCATGGAAGTGTCTGTTGAGGTGCTGGCTTGATCGGTGAAGTCTTGGATCTTTGGAGAAGCGGAACTAAAGTCATAGCCGTGGAAGTGATCTTCTCCTTTGATTGAGATCTTCTATGTACTTTCACTTCTCGGACCTTCTGCTGCTTTCTCCTCCGTGCTTCCTCTTGAGGGAATCTCTCTGCGCCGAAGTTGCCGTGACTTGATTCATCAATGCTTCATCAAGGCAATATCCCTTTGTCAGCAACCAGTTTGAAGTATTCACGAAACAGCGCGAGACCTTTCTTGATTGTATGGCAGCCCCTACGTTATCTGAGTACGGCTCTATCTCCTCCCATTTGATGGTAAGTGTCAAGTAACACATTCCCATCATCTTTAAGATCCGCAGGTATCCGCGCTAGTCCAAAGTCGAACACTTGCCGTGTTGATAGTCTGCTGAAATCCCTCTTTCTAACCTCGTACTCACTTTTGCACTTCATCCAGAAATCCTCTAATGAAGGCACATGTGCGTACTCCTGGGAGATCGTCTTCCTGGCTACTCCGAATGGATCGAAGTTCAGCCGTGCCAGGAAGAACTCTTGCTCATACTCGGATAACATCTCCGTCTCCATCCCTCGAGCTCTATGAATGCTGCAGCATTTATAATGTCCACGGTGATGGGAAGAAGCCCGTAGACTTGTGCCGTTTCGACTGAAGGTCGTGTATCTCCACAAGTTGTCTGCTCAGCTCCATGGTGATCAATCTATCATTCGGATATCTGGGCAGCTTAACCGGTTCTCCAGAAAAGCCAGTAACCCTGAGGTATGTGAAATCTGCAAACTGAATGAATAGTGCCGATTTTGGATCTGACTTCCCACGCTTCCTTGCTCACCTTGTTGGCCTTTAGGTCCTTGTCAAGCTGCGAATGAATTCGTAGAAGAATTCATCATTGACCACTTTGAAATCTTTCTCGCACATAGGTACAGTAAGTTGTGGGTAGCACTCGAAAATGGGGTCCTTAGAAAGAACGCCACATCTATCTAGTTTGGAGAAGATGCCTTGTGAAGCTGCATGACATACACCAAGTAGGAAGTCATTTTGAAGCTGAAAGTACGCTTCACGTTCCGGAGTTGCTCACCAATGTTGTCACTAATGATTTCCGACCAATTGATTATGGAATCAACCTTGTTGACTTAATGGTCCTGATGAAAGCATACATCCATGTACGGAAAGTGTGAGCATTCGCCTCGCCATTAATCCTGCATAACAATTTGACAATATCATCTACCTCCTGCACCAGATTGGACCGCGGAAGAGTTCTTGGGAACTTAGAAGGAGATCTGGGCTTCTTCATGTATCTGTTGTTCATTATGTTCACGCAGTCAACTCTATGCTTCTCCCACCTACTACCGGCATCCTGAATGCTAATGGAAGTCACCACCTTTCACGCGGAATCTTCAAACAATAATTGATGAACTCTGCGTCCAACCGAATTATTGTTTTCCCGTAGCATCTCGCACTGATCTGGATGAAGGATGGTAAGATCTAGCGCACTCCATAACAAACTCTGGCAACTGGGTTGTGTATGGAAAGGCTGCAGCTCGAATAATTCCACTGCTTTTAACTGCACGCATGAGTGAAGTCTTTCCTGCTCTGGATCTATCAATCAATTCGGAAAGAGGTTCGGACCTAGATCTATGTCTCCTATGTCTGCAAATTTGGAAGTGATGCATGACTCGTTGTGCTTTCTTTTTCGTCCCTCTTTGCCATGGCTTTGTCTATCTTTGTCTGAACAATTCTTTTTCTTCTTATTTGGCCGGATTTCTTCAAAACTGGTGCAAATCTGGATAATTCTTCAGATTCGGAGGATATATTCAATGTATTGGACATTGATTAAAGCTCATTTTCTTTTGTAAAGCACCTGTAATGAATTTCTGCAATTAATTCAGACAAAGATGGCAACCGGAGCATGAACAGTGAATTTTAATCATAAAAATCTGCACTATTCAAACTGCTTGCCCCAAAAATTGATGTTTTATTTGCATGCAAAGTGAGCATGAATTTTTCAACTTCACACTGAGCACTGTCACTTATGCAAACAATTATGCAAACACAAATCAACCTCCTTGATGCATGCAAAATTGGAAGCTTTTAGCATTGATTTCCACCTTCTTTTGAGCAAAAATCCTCTTGAATGGGGCGCACTTTTCCTCTGGGCTGCACTTCTTTACTGTGAATTAATTAATTCACCCTTATGGCAGCCCATGCTTATATAACCCTCATAATTCTATAATTAATAATTGCCTTTCTATTCCTAGCAATTAATTAATTAAAAATCATGTTTTTCTCTTTAACTGGTGTGCTAAAATTGCATGTTTAAGGACAGCCATCCAATAAATTAAATTTAATCAATTTAATCATCCACTCTTCACTCCACTTAAGCTTCACAGTGTGCTTTAACCTTAGCCACTGAAAATAGGAATTAATATAATCATTTAATACTTTAAAAAGTATTATTTCCTTCTCAAAAGGGGCACACTTTTCCTCATGAAGGGGCTGCCATTAAATAAATTAATTTATTTAATTTTAGACAATCTATTTCAACCTCCTTTATTCCCCTTTGCTTTTGTTGACTTTCTTCCATGCTTGGGCGCCAATTTTAGAAGAGAAATTAATTAATTTAATCACTTTAAAGGCTGCCCACATCTCCCTAAAGGGGTCGCACTTTTTGGCTAAAGAGAATTCTATTTTTAAAAACACATGACAATGGGAATTTTTACCCTGCAAGGCAGCCCCGAAAATCCCATTGTCACTTAAGTCATTTGACTTTCATAATGGGATTATTCACCCTGCAAGGCAGGTAATAAAATCCCATGATTCACTTAAGTGACTTTTCTTTTATTCCATGATGGGAATTTTTACCTGCTGAGGCGAGGTAATAAATTCCGCCTGCTCTTGCCTCTAATTTTCCCACTGCAACTTAAGTGACTTTTCTATCATGGGAAAAAGTACCTGTAAGGTAGGTAAAAATTCCCCACACTTGCTACTGCTTCTAATTTTCCCATTATCCACTCTAATTCTTTGTTTTCCAAAAATGCGGCCAGCCCAGAAGAGGCTTTTTGGTGCGCGACTTCGTCTTTTCCCAGTGAACCGGACCTCGATGGCGACTTCCTTCTGGCATAACGTGCGTATATGATCCCCAGTTACTCCAGGCCAAGAATCAGGCCAAACCGGCAAAGGAATTGATCTAGAGAAATTTCACAGAAAACGAAACGGGAAAACACAAAAACACAAAAAGTTGTCAAAAGTCACAAATAAAGCCCAAAACTTATTCCTAGTTAAAACCCTTCTGGTATATAGGAATAATGATATGTTCGATCAACATGAGAGTTAAATCGGAGCGCAAATTGCCTCAAGCAGGGCTCAAAATAATTAAATACAAATTTCATGAGACAAATCCGGCAATGACGAGAATATAACAATTTTGGGCATCTGGGTATTTGGCGAAAATGGCTAATATGGCTCTTTGGGAATATCTTGTGCAATACAAAGAACTTTTCGGCAATAAAAACACAAAAGCGACCCATTATTTTAAAAGTACGAAATTTTTTCGGATAGGGTTGCATGTTCTGCTGTAGCTGTTGGTTTCAATGTCTTGCTGGAGTTATCTAATTGAAATATTGTGTGCAATGAAAAATCTAATGCTAGCGAATTGACTCTTGCATTTGTGTTCGTTGAAAGCGACTTATTCTAGTGCAATATTATATTATATTAAACTATATAAACCCCGGTGAATGTATGTTTGGTTTTGGCAATGGTTTAAGGACAAATACAGGTGCAAATAATTTATATTGGCAACCATTTCTTTTAATAAGCATTTATTTTTGTTGGTTATATCCTAGGTTACCGGAAACGCCGGTTTAGGCGGCAGCGTGAGCGGGAGCGGGAGCGTCCGGGAGCGGGAGCGGAGCGGAGCGGATTGGGAGCGGCTTGGGAGCGGCCAGCAGTGTCCGGATACGGCTGATATTCTGCAGCCGTGCACCCACCGTTTCTGCCTCCGCTTCCGCCCAAAACTGAATTTTTTTTTTTTTTTGAAAGTTCTTTTTAATTCGGGTTTAAATTTAATATATCATTACAAAGAGAAATTACAGTTTTCACAAAGAACATTATTCTACGAAGGTATAGTTTAAATTTAATATATCATTACAGCAGAAATTACAGTTTTCACAAAGACCATTATTCTACTGATAAGGCATATTTTAAATTTAATATATCATTACAGCAGAAATTACTGTTTTCGCAACACCATTATTCTACATAAAGTACCAAGTACAAGCCATCATAAACATGGATAAAAATAGCATGTATGAGATAAATCATAAATGTAATAAACACCTCAACTAGATATGATAGGGACAATTGAAATTATGAATGTATGAATAGTTTGTTGTGGCTATTTAGCTTGTTTTGTTTTTCATATGCATAACATGTGGTTAATTCTTATTTAGAAGGCTGAAATTTATATATTTTTTAATTTTTATATAGTTTTGTAGACCGCCGTATCCTACGCCGTATCCAGTGGTCAAAAATTTTGCCGTTTCACAGATCGGATACTCCGCTCCCGCTCCCGTATCCAAAACGCGTTTGGTAACTTAGGTTATATCTTTCTATGCTTTGGACAACTTGTATTTTGCATGATTTGTGGGGTTTTACAGTCCTTACTTACAGCGATATAGATGACGCATATTGGTAATAGAATTTGGTGAGCTGGTCTTGCTCTTAAGATGCTATAAACTGAGGTGAAGGGTTCTAAACTTCTCTATGACAATGAATTTACCGTGCAAATCGTGCTGTATGCATTTCTTATCTCCAGCCGACTTATATTGTGCTTGAGTGTTGTTGTTATTCTCCTTTGTCTAGCGCCAACTTAGGGCTGATCGATCCCTTTATATACCCGATTCCAGATCGTTGAGAACATCAACTCGGGAGAGTATATGTATTCAAAACCCCGACTTTTCCTTAATATAAGAGCGAATCATAGTTCCTTTGCACTCATTTAGATGAAGGATTGGGTGTGAATAAAATTAGAGGATTTGAGTCAAGATACGGCAAAGCATGGGTTTATACATTTTGTGTGACTTCCCAAGTGGTATTTGAACTATGACTTGAAGAAACAATTATTGTTGGCTAGGCTCAATCATTTTTGGTGCTAACTCTACTTGTTTGAATACCATGTTGATGGCTAATATATTCTAGTCCCGACTTGCATATTATTAAGGTGTTTTTGAGTCTCTTGTTGCAGAAGTGAATATGATGCATAGCTAAGGAGTTGGAAAGTGAAACGAAAGGGGTTGATATACGATGGCAAAGTGACACGGGAAAATGTTTGATAAAATAGTAAGTACCTTTTGTTGCCCACCCATGCATTGTTTGATGGGTATTCAGAGTCCTTGACAGCGATTTGTATGCATCCGTTTTAGAATGCTTAAAAGCACTAAAGTATTGAATTGAGTTCCAGAGTCGTAGAATATTTTGGAAGCAAATGATGGTATGAATTGTGCATAGTATATTGGAGGTAGTTTTGGAACTGTTAATTGATGTATTGGCTGGACTTCATCATATTAGGGTTGATTTCTAATCATTCCTGGTGTTGGATTTACTTGTTGTTTGCCATTTGTCCTTGATCCCATAAATGGAACAATACATTGGTGTCAAAGCCAATTTCCTCTACACTGGGAGTTTCTTACATGAAGGGAAATGAGATAGGAATGGCGAGTAGAGGTTTCACTCCAAAGCAAGCAAACCTCTTGCAAGGGTTGTTCAGAGAATGACACAAGGATGTGCAACATACCATAGAAGCCATGATGAAAGATACCTTAATTCCAAGCAAGAATCATCACCAAGGAGGACAACCAAAGAGGGGTAAGCCAACTCATCATGATGACTTTTTTGAGACTTTGCAACAAGAGTATGCATCTCTAAGTTTGGCTACAAAGGAACTCTTGTCTTTTCAAGGGTATTGTAAGTTTCAAGGTGTTAAGAAAGGTTTCCACCATATGCAGCCCCAAGAGGACACAAATCAAGGTAAAGGTGTGCTTTTGAACAAAGATGTTTTTCCTACTAATGATTGCATGTGTGGTAATGAAAAGGAAATGATGACAAAGGAGCAAGTTGACATTATTATGGCTCCTCCCCTTGAGGAAAGAAGAGATGAGATGAAGGAAGATAGGAATTTGAATGTTTTTAAGAAGGAAAAGGAGTCCTTGGATGAAGAAGACAACAAGGTAAAGAATGCTACAAAAACTCAAAAATTCTGAGTTGTGAAAGAGTTGGGGGCAGCCTAAGGTATGTTACTTCACATAAATTTTCTCCCTTCATGTTGAGCCTTCGCAAGTGGGGTCATGGGCAACTTGTTCAAAGAAGTAACTTGCTTGATTGGGTATCCAATTTTATGAGCACAAATGGGAATACTGAATTTTATATGACAAACATGAGTATGGGCAAGCATGACTTGGCCTTAAGGGATCCGGAAGTAAGAAAGAAAGGCTTTTCTAGAAGTCCTAATGATGATTTGGAGATTTAGAGATTTATGGCAGCCACCAAGGGTAAGCACTTTGATTTGTTGTATCATCATACTTTACCTTTATCTTACCATATTCATCATGAGTATTATGCTAACAACAAAGACAAGGTAAAGGGTGTTTTCAAGGCAGCCCCGGATCATTGGCAAGGAAACCGACATCCCATAATTTTCAGTCCAAGAGAAAGTAAAAGCAGCAAAGGGATGACTCCAAGATATGTTGCATGGAAGAAAGGTGGAAGACTACACAATGTGCATGATGAGGCAGCCATAAAGGTTGAAAATTTTCAGTTTTTCAAGTTTGTTCTAATCAATTATGATGCATATTCAGTTGTTGCCTTTTCTTGGGATTATGGGAAACACAATTTTAGTCAAGAGTTGGGCAAAGCATGGGGATCATGGACAATAAAAGGTTTGCAGCCCAGAAGATCCTTTTCCATGTTCCAAGCTTTCACATGTAGGCAAGAAAATGATCTTCTACAACAAGGTAATATTTTTGATCAATTCTTTTTGAAAAACACAAGTATGTTACCTTGTCCATTCTATGCTAGATTCAAGAGATGTTGGGAGATGCAAGTTGACGGAAGGAAAAGAAAGATTCCCACAAATGGTAAAGGTGAAAACTTGGTGAAGCACAATGGAAGTCATGATTTTATGTCAACTAATCTTGTTGCCTTCCATTCCTTTGCAGCTGTATGTATGACTGATTTTCAGTTTTATATCATAAGAGTGGACATGAGAAATTGGAAGGATAACCGGAACTATGAATGGTCAATGTTGTTGTTTGCTATGCCTTCAGTTCTCAGCTGGTTATCTCTTTGGTTTGCTGCCCAACATGCTAAGATTAATGTTTGGGGAATAGATGTTCAGATTGCTATCCTAATTCAACACATTCACGTCTCTATGCTGCTAATTTTTTAACATAACTGCTGCCATAAAATTTAATTTATTCTCAGCTCTTTGGTTCCTTCAACAGTAGATGGGGCAGCTTGGTGACATTTGGGAACAGCCCATGTATGGAGAGGAGTTGTGATCTATTCATGCTTTGGAGACATAAAGAGGAAGCTGAAAAGTGTTTTTAACACTTGTGTTCCTAACATGTTTGTTCCATGTGCAGGCTTAAAAAGAAAGTGCAGCTGAAGACACTCCTAAGTTCCTGGAAGAAGAAGCAACACAAGTTGTTACAAAGACTTCTTCACTTGAGTGGTATGGGAGAAAGATTGTGGAAGAACCGCCTCTTTGCATTTGGATGCACACGTTGGCATTGCTTGAGGACAAGCAATCTTGGGAAGGGAGGACTGTAATGTCCCCTTTTCAGGACATTATCTGCATGGAAGGATTCGAAGGCCCTCAACCCAATGGGTTTGAGGATTGGGCTCATATTTCGACTTAAGATATTTACTATCTCTTTTGTAAACCCTTGAGGGCCCTCTTAGTTTAGAAAAGTGCACCTAGGATAGGAATTTCTTAATATTAAATTAAGAAATTAAATAAAGTGCACAAGTAATAGCTTATTAAATATTTTTATTTAGAGGAAAACATTAAATGTTTGAACATTGGTATTTGCACCTCTTATTTTCTATAAAGAAGGGGTCGATTTCCTTCGAGATCATGTTGATGAATTATTAAAAATCGGCTCCCTACATGGAGAGGGGATGTATGCCCAAATCTGATGTTGCTCTCTTCATTTGGTTGAAGAATCTTATTGCATCAAAGCTGGTTTTGAATCTCAAATTGAAGGGTTTATGGCATAATTACGCAGTGGTCGTGTCCCCCAAAAAAAAGACAAGTCTGGGACGTCCCAGACGTTTTGGGGATGCCGGGACGTGGGGGAAACATTTCCCCCACGTTTCCAAAGTGGCAGGGGAGGGGAAACGTCCCCGGGATGTTTAGAAATAACAGAGGACGTTTCGGGACGTTGGGGATGGCTCGGGGACGGCTGGAAGTCCCCGAAACATTTCAGGGACTTCTGGTTTGGTTTGGTTTTTTTAATAATTTAAAAAAAAAACTTATTTTTCTTTTTTTAAATTAATTTGTTTATTGTTTTTTCCCTTTATAAATGTTTACCCATTAAGCATAACCCGACTGTATTGTATTACAAAGACATACAGAAATTTTCGAGCACAAATGCACATGGACTGTAACAACATGCTATGAAAACTAGTAGCATACATATAAATATTAAAAGCTATATGAACATATAACATTAGTATAGCTATATGTATGCTGCGAGTTTTTAATATGGACGTCTGAATGTGGACTGTATGCACATGGTGGACTGATATATAAATATGAATTGTTATTCATAAATTTTTTAAAATTTATCTATATATTTTTAATATTTATAATTTTATATATTATTTTAATAGTTGTCCCCTTGCCGTCCCCCACCATCCCGGAATTTTGGAAATTTTTTGCCGTCCCAGAAACTCCGTCCCCGCGTCCCACCGTCCCGGAGTCTTAGGTAACTATGGTTTATCGGG
The DNA here is from genome assembly GCA_018340775.1 of Taxus wallichiana var. yunnanensis. Taxonomy (NCBI): domain Eukaryota; kingdom Viridiplantae; phylum Streptophyta; class Pinopsida; order Cupressales; family Taxaceae; genus Taxus; species Taxus wallichiana. Next base: position 389,054,349 of record CM031234.1, on the reverse strand, counting down.
TACGATCTCAAGTGAGATCTATACTTTGGCTTTGATGATTCTTTGATGAAATTTGCAATTAAAAATCTACATGTTCTATTGTAGCGATTCTACTATAGCTGTTGGTTTGAATGTCTTGTTGGAGTTATCTGTTTGGAATATTGTGTGCATTGAAAGATCTAATGCTAGCGAATTAACTTTTACATTTGTGCTGGTTGTAGCAACTTATTCTAGTGTAATATTATATTATATTAAACTATCTAAACCCCAATGAATGCATGCTTGGTTTTGGCAACTAGTTTAAGGACAAATATGGGTGCAAATAATTTATATTCAAGAGATTTCTCTTAATAAGCATTTATTTTTGTTGGCTGTATCATTCTATGCTGGACGACTTGTATTTTGCATGATCTGTGGGGTTTTACAGTCCTTATTTACAGCAATATAGATGAGGCATGTTGGTAATAGAATTTGGTGAGCTGGTCTTGCTCTTAGCATGCTATAAATCTGAGGTGAAGGGCTTTCTACACATCTCTATTGCCAGCGAATTTACCTGTGCAACTGTGGTGTATGCATTTCTTCTCTCCAATGACTTATATTGTGCTTGAGTGATGTTGTTATTCTCCTTTGTCTAGCACCAACTTAGGGCTGATTAGATCCCTTTATATACCTGATTTGGGAGTGTTTAGAGCAGCGATATGTGGGAGAGTATATGTACTCAAAACCCTGCCTTTTCTTTATTATATACAGTGAATCATAGTTCCTTTGCACTCATTTAGATGAAGGATTGGGTGTGGATGAAATTAGAGGGTTTGAGTCAAGATACGGCACAGCTGGGTTTATACATTTTGTGTGACTTCCCAAGTGGTATTTGAATTATGAATTGAAGACACAATTATTGTTGGCTAGGCTCAATCGTTTTTGGTGCTAACTCTACTTGTTTGAATACCCTCTTGATGGCTGATATATTCCAGTCCCGGTTTGCATATTATTAAGGTGTTTTGGAGTCTCTTGTTACAGATGTGAATGTGATGCGTAGCTAAGGAGTTGGGAAGTGAATCGATCAGATTGATATATGATGGCAAAGTGACCTAGGGAGATGTTTGATAAAATAGTAAGTACCTTTGTTGCCCACCCATGCATTTTTGAAGGGTATTTAGAGTCCTTGACAACGATTTGTATGCATCAGTTTTAGAACGCTTAAAAGCACTAAAGTATTGAATTGAGTTCCACACTGTAGTATATTTTGGAAGCAACAAATGGTATGAATTGTGCATAGTATATTGGAGGTATTTTTGGAACTGTTATGTGATGTATTGGCTGGACTTCATCATATTGGGGTCGATTTCTAATCATTCTTTGTGTTGGATTTATTATTTGTTTTCCATTTGTCCTCGATCCCATGAGTGGGACACTACGGTGCAGTATCGAGCCACTTTCCTCTGCACCTGTGAGTTTCTTGCACGCAGAGAAAAGAGATGGGAATGGAGAGTGGAGGTTTCACTCCAAAGAAAACAAAGCTCTTACAAGGGTTGTTCAGAGAATGGCACAAGGACGTGCAACATACCATAGAAACCATGATGAAAGATACCTTAATTCCAAGCAAGAATCATCACCAAGGAGGACAGCCAAAGAGGGGTAAGCCAACTCATCATGATAAATTTTTTGAGACTTTGCAACAAGAGTATGCATCTCTAAATTTGGCTACAAAGGAACTGTTGTCTTTTCAAGGGTACTGTAAGTTTCAAGGTGTATAGAAAGGTTTCCACCATACGCAGCCCCAAGAGGACACAAATCAAGGCAAGGGTGTGCTTTTGAACAAAGATGTTTTTCCTACTAATGATTTCATGTATGGCAATCATGAGGAAATGATGACAAAGGAGCAAGTTAACTTTATTATGGCTCCTCCCCTTGAGGAAAGGAGAGATGAGATGAAGGAAGATAGGCATTTGAATGTTTTTAAGGAGTCCTTGGATGAAGAAGACAACAAGGTAATGAATGCTACAAAAACTCAAAATTGTGAGTTGTGAAAGAGTTGGGAGCAGGCTAAGGTATGTTACTTCACATAATTTTTTTCCCTTCAAGTTGAGCCTTCGCAAGTGGGGTCATGGGCAGCTTGTTCAAAGAAGTAACTTGCTTGATTGGGTATCCAATTTTATAAGCACAAATGGGAATACTGAATTTTATATGACAAGCATGAGTATGGGAAAGCATGACTTGGCCTTAAGGGATCCGGAAGTAAGAAAGAAAGGCTTTTCTCTAAGTCCTAATGATGATTTGCAGATTCAGAGATTTCTGGCAGCTACCAAGGTAAGCACTTTGATTTGATGTATCATCATACCTTACCTTTATCTTACCATATTCATCATAAGTATTATGCTAACAACAAAGAAAAGTTAAAGGGTGTTTTCAAGGTAGCCCCGGATTATTGGCAAGGAAACCGACATCCCATAATTTTCAGTCCAAGAGAAAGTAAAAGCAGCAAAGGGATGACTCCAAGATATGTTGCATGGAAGAAAGGTGGAAGACTACACAATGTGCAGGATGAGGCAGCCATAAAGATTGAAAATTTTCTGTTTTATAGGTTTGTTCCAATCAATTATGATGCATATTCAGTTGTTGCCTTTTCTTCTGATTATGGGAAACAAAATTTTAGTCAAGAGTTCGGAAAAGCTTGAGGATCATGGACAATAAAATGTTTGCAGCCCGGAAGATCCTTTTCCACGTTCCAAGCTTTCACATATAGGAAAGAAAATGATCTTCTACAACAAGGTAATATTTTTGATCAATTCTTTTCGAAAAACACAAGTATGTTACCTTGTCCATTCTATGCTAGATTCAAGAGATATTGGGAGATGCAAGTTGATGTAAGGCAAAGAATGTTTCCCACAAATGGTAAAGGTGAGAACTTGGTGAAGCGCAATGGAAGTCATGGTCTTATGTCAACTAATCTTGCTGCATTCCACTCCTTCCCAGCTGTATGTATGACTAATTTTAAGTTTTATATCATAAGAGTAGACATGAGAAATTGGAAGGATAACCGGAAGTATGAATGGTCAATGTTGTTCGCTATGCCTTCGGTTTTTCAGCTGGTTATCACTTTGGTTTGCTGCCCAGCATGCTACAATTAATGTTTAGGGAATAGATATTCAGATTGCTATCCTAATTGCTCTATGCTGCTAATTTTTGAACATAACTACTGCCATAAAATTTTATTTGTTCTCAGCTCTTTGGTTCCTTCCACAGTTTATTATTCCACCATTCACAAGAAATGTTCACGGTACATGGCTGTTATTTTATGTTGCATGACCAATTTTGGGATAGCAGCCCCTACATTTTGGAGGGAAATGTTCAACAATAGATGGGGCAGCTTGGTGGCATTTGGGAACAGCCCATGTATGGAGAGGAGTTGTGATCTATTCATGCTTTGGAGACATAAAGAGGAAGCTGAAAAAGTGTTTTTAAACACTTTTTTTCCTAACATGTTTGTTCCATGTGCGGATTTAAAAAGAAAGTGCAGCTGAAGACACTCCTAAGTTCCCGGTAAGAAGAAGCAACACAAGTTGTTACAAAGACTTCTTCACTTGAGTGGTGTGGAAGCAAGACTGTGGAATAACTGCCTCTTTTCATTTGGATGCACACATTGGCATTGCTTGAGGACAAGTGATCTTGGGAAGGAAGGAGTGTAATGGGTTTGAGGATTGGGCTTGTATTTTGACTTAAGATATTTACTATCTCTTTTGTAAACCCTTGTGGGCCCTCTTAGTTTAGAAAAGTGCACCTAGGATAGGAATTAAATAAAGTGCATGAGTAATAGCTTATTAAATATTTTTATTTAGGGGAAAACATTAAATGTTTGAACATTGGTATTTGCACCTCTTATTTTCTATAAAGAAGGGGTCACATTTCCTGGAGATCATGTTGATGAATTATTGAAAATTGGCTCTCGTGTGGAGAGGGGTGGTTTGACCAAGATTAAATTTTTAAAATGACTTGAGAAAAGAAGAACATATCAAAAATAATACTAAAGACAATATCACGTAAGAAGACAATAAGAAATGACATATGCAAAGTGAGAGGAATAAAGGAAATGTAGAAATGATAACAATAGACAAAGAATCTCATAACGTATGGTTGAATTAGAAAATAAACGTAAAATTGGCTCCTCGCGTGGAGAGGGGATGTATGCCCAAATCTGATGTTGCTCTCTTTCATTTGGTTGAAGAATCTTATTGCATCAAAGTTGGTTTTGAATCTCAAATTGAAGGGTTTATTGGTATAATCTCAAGTGAGATCTATACTTTGGCTTTGACGGATTCTTTGATGAAATTTGCAATTAAAAATCTGCATGTTCTATTGTAGCGATTCTACTATAGCTGCTGGTTTGAATGTCTTGCTAGAGTTATCTGTTTGGAATATTGTGTGCATTGAAAGATCTAATGCTAGCGAATTGACTCTTGCATTTGTGCTGGTTGTAGCGACTTATTCTAGTGCAATATTATATTATATTAAACTATCTAAACCCCAGTGAATGCATGCTTGGTTTTGGCAACTGGTTTAAGGACAAATATGGGTGCAAATAATTTATATTGGAAGCGATTTCTCTTAATAAGCATTTATTTTTGTTGGCTGTATCATTCTATGCTGGATGACTTGTATTTTGCATGATCTGTGGGGTTTTACAGTCCTTATTTACAGCGATTTAGATGAGGCATGTTGGTAATAGAATTTGGTGAGCTGGTCTTGCTCTTAGCATGCTATAAATCTGAGGTGAAGGGCTTTCTACACTTCTCTATTGCCAGCGAATTTACCTGTGCAACTGTGGTGTATGCATTTCTTATCTCCAGCGACTTATATTGTGCTTGAGTGTTGTTGTTATTCTCCTTTGTCTAGCGCCAACTTAGGGCTGATCAGATCCCTTTATATACCTGATTCGGGAGTGTTGAGAGCAGCGATCTGTGGGAGAGTATATGTATTCAAAACCCTGCCTTTTCTTTATTATATACAGCGAATCATAGTTCCTTTGCACTCATTTAGATGAAAGATTGGGTGTGGATGAAATTAAAGGGTTTGAGTCAAGATACGGAACAGCTGGGTTTATACATTTTGTGTGACTTCCCAAGTGGTATTTGAATTATGAATTGAAGACACAATTATTGTTGGCTAGGCTCAATCGTTTTTGGTGCTAACTCTACTTGTTTGAATACCCTTTTGATGGCCGATATATTCCAATCCCGGTTTGCATATTATTAAGGTGTTTTGGAGTCTCTTGTTGCAGATGTGAATGTGATGCGTAGCTAAGGAGTTGGGAAGTGAATCGATTGGGGTTGATATATGATGGCAGCGACCTGGGCAGATGTTTGATAAAATAGTAAGTACCTTTTATTGCCCACCCATGTATTGTTTGATGGGTATTCAAAGTTGTTGACTGTGATTTGTATGCATCAATTTTAGAATGCTTAGAAGCACTAAAGTATTGAATTGAGTTCCACACTTGTAGTATATTCTAGAAGTAGCATTTGGTATGAATTGTGCATAGTATATTGGAGGTAGTTTTGGAACTGCGTTAAGTGATGTATTGGTGGACTTCATCATATTGGGGTTGATTTCTAATCATTCCCGGTGGTGGATTTACCTCTTGTTTGTCATTTGTGCTTGATCCCATTAGTGAGACACTATACTTTTTCATGTCCTCACGTGCACCGGAGGATGGAAAAGGTCATGGAGGACAAGAGATATGGACAATCTTTCCAATTATGGGACTGTTCGTTTCAAATTTTATTTTTCTTTCGAAAGTGTCAAGACCACCGCCCAATGCAAACCGGCAACACAGGACCTCCGCCCTAGCTAGGCGGCAATTAGTGATAGTGACCGCCACTCGGGTTGGGCGGTGGTTTTATAACCGTCACTCGCACAGAGCGGCACTTATTAGCATAAAGATAGAACCTTTTATTCTTCTTTTTCTTTCTTTGTTGCTAGCTGATCTGATTAAGTAGAGTCATTTTGTATCCCCGTGGATTAGCTACCCACAAAGAGGTCCCTTCTTAGGGCTAAAGTAGAATCCTCTTCCCATTTGGTACCCTTCATCCTCACAAAGTTGTTAGAATATTTCTTATGACAACCAAAATATTGCAAAGACATAGCATGAAGGTGATGTAGCAATTCCTTAAGAAGATGATGAAATTGCTTACAAGAGGGGTTACCCCGAAATTTGCATCGAACTGAAATTGATTAGAGGCACCTTAAAAGCACTCTCTTCATCTATATGGCCCCCAATAAGGTCACCCAAAATTCTTGGCCCATTGACCCTATGAAATTATGATTTGTCTCCATCCTTAGCATCATGAAGACTTCCCATTTTCCGTGATTTTCTATGGAGCATCAAATTTTCCCCAAGGTCATCCCTTTCAACAAATCGCCCGTGACCATAAATCTGATATGGCATGGTAGAAATAAACAAATCTGAATTACCTTCATATCTTCCGTTGTCTTCATAGTATTCATCTTTCTTCATCTTATGAGAGTTTGTGAAGCCTTCTCATTTTGTTGATACATGTAAGGAACAACCATAGTTCAAAAAATCGTTATCGGCAATTAATCGGCAGGCCAAATTTTGACTCGGAAATCAGGGAATCAGCAATTTATCGGCATTAATCAGCAACTTTATCGCTACTTTTAAAAACATTTAAATTCATAAAATATACTTAAATTAAATGTAAAAACAATGTTAAATGATGCGAGAAGTGACTCTGTACAGTATACAATATACAATATACTATTATACTGTATACTAGTATACTATTATAATGTTAAATGATGTTAAATGTTAAATCGTTATACAATATACTATTATAATTTTATAGTGTATATTGTACAATTAACTATAAATTTATAATAATGTACAAGTATATACAAAACGAATAAAATTAAATTTATAGTGTATGTTATAGATTGTATAAAATTAAATAATGTATTTTATATAAATGTATACAATGTACAGTATACTGTATAAGTTGTATATACCATAGTTGGAATACTCGCATAGTTGTATTTTTAATTACTAACTGCGTCTACAAAGCGATCAAAGCTCATGATTCTTTCGTAAGATTGTAAGAAGTTGCTTGGTCCCAAAAAGGTGCAAAAATGGATTTTATGAAAATAAGAAAAATATTGCCATCAATGCATAGAGCTCGAGAAAATATACACTTTTAGAGAAAACGGCACCTGAAACGGAGCCACAGAATGAAAGTTATGGCACATGCAAGTTTTTGCTGCTACATCTTCTCGGACCCTTTCCAAAAATGGCAAAAAAAATTCTCTACTTGTGTTTTCTTCACCAAAAATCCAAAAAGGAAAGAAATGCCAAAAAAGGAAAAAAATGATTCGAGCAGAAGAAAACAAGAGAAAAAATGCAGAAGCTAAAAACGATTCGAGCAGGAGGAAATGGAGCGATTTTCCACGATTTTTCAAAGTTATTTAGCATCGAAATCGCCGATTTATCGGCAATAAATAAATCGCGATTTATGGAAAGATAAATCGTTTTGCATGTGAAAAACGATTTATCGCGATTATCGTCCGAGTAATCACCCATTTGAAAAAAAAATCGTTCTTTTAAAATAACGGGTCTTTTTGTGTTTTTATTGCCAAGAAGATGTCTGTATTATGTTAAGATATTCCCAGTGAATCATATGAGCCAATTTCGACAAATACCCAGATGCCCAAACTCATTTTATCCCTCCGCCAAGTTTTGTCTACGGGAATTTTTATTTAATTATTTATTGAATAAATAATGCCCCATTTGAAGTAAATTGTGCTCTGTTGAATCCTGTTGAAGTTTTGCATGCCAGTATTCACTCATCTCAATAGGGTTTTCACCAGGAATGAATTCAGGGCATTATCTGCAACTTCTGGCAACATTTTTCGCTTTTATTTATTTCTTTTGCGTTTTTCTCCGGTTTTCTTCCTTAGTTTTCTCTGTGAAATTCCCCTAGGTCAATTTTTGTCCAAGTATAGTTTGTTTAATTGCCTGAAGCATCTGGAGATCATCTACCGACAACACGAAGGAATCAGCCTCAAAATGCAAGCTTCTGACCAAAAAGATGAAGTCATGCACAAAAAGCCTCTCCCAGGCAAGTCGCATTTTTGGAATTAATGAGTGTAAGCTGCAATGGGATTTTTGGTAGTGGTAGGCAGGTGGGAATTTCTTACCTGCCTTGCAGGTACTTTTTCCCATGAAGTCAAAGTCACTTAAGCGATGGGAAAATTAGAGGCGGCAGGCAAGCGGGAATTTCTTACCTGCCTTGCAGGGTGAAAATTCCCATTATAAAAATAAAAAAATCACTTAAAGCACCGATGGAATTTTTCTTTGCCATTTAGCTAACAGCTAACTTTTCCCATCAAAGAGTTTTATTCACCCATACAAGTCGCACTTTATCAAAGGAGGCTATTTTAATGCAAGTCGCACTTTTTGGGAGATGTTTTAATTTAATAATGGAAATTTTGGAGGTGGCAGCAAAGGGAATTTATTACCTACTTGCCTCACAGTAGGTAAAAATCCCATTATAGAAGTCAAATAACTTAAGTGAAAGAAGGGATTTTTGGAGCTGCAAAGTGCAGGGTGAAAATCCCATCAAAGTTGACTTCTTATTTTAGAAATCACCCTGCCAAAAAGTGACCCATTGGGCATTAAACAATGCTTTTAATGATATTTATTAATAGTTTTTTGCCTAATTTTGGTGCCATGGATGGATGGAAAAGTCAAAGCAAAAGTAAGCCAAAGAAATAAAGGATGCATGCTAAAAATAAATAAAATAAATTTATTTAATGGCAGCCAACAACATGCAAAATTGGGCACGCCCAATTTGGGTGAATAAACATGTTTGTTTATTAATTAATTGTCAGGAATAGGATGGACAATTATTAGAAATAGAATGTTGAGGGTTATATAAGCATGGGCTGCCATAATGAAGAAGCAATTAATTCTTTTTGCTAAGGATTGCAGCCCGGACAGTTTTGGCGCCAAAGAAAGGAGGATTTTGCATCTGGAGGTGTTTTTCATTGTGGGAAGCTTCAAGGTTTGGCGCCTAGGGTTGGAATAGCTTGATTTATGCTATGATAATTATCTGCATGTTGTTATAAGTGCCCAGGTGAATTTAAAAATATTTATGCTTGCTTTGCATGCAAGCAAAGCCTCAAATTTTAGGGCAGCAAGCTTCATATGCAGATTTTTGGTGACAGAAATCAAGTATTCATGCTCTGGACTTCATCTTTGTCTTAAATAATTGCAGGTATTCATTACAGGTGTTCATACAGGTGAAAGGAGTTCAAATCAATGTCAGGTACATTGAATATATCTTCCGAATCTGAAGAAATTGCTAGATCTGCACAAATTGATCCAGTTATAAAGAATTTCGCAAGATTAAAAGAAAAAGAACACAAAAGATTGCTCAGACAAAGATTGCTCCAGCCATGATGAAGCGTGATGAAAGAGAAGGGATCAGCAGAATCATGCATAGCTTCCATATTTTTTGATATCAATGACACAGACATAGGCCCGAACCCATCTCCGAAATAATTAATGATCCAGGGCTGGAAAGACATTTCTCATGCGGGCAATGAAAAAGCAGTGGAATTATTCAAGCATCAACATTCCCAGTCACAACTTAGTTGCCCGAATTTGTCATGGAGTGTGCAAGATCATATCATCCTCTTTCCAGAACAATCCGGGATGTTCATGGGAAAGACAATTATTAGGTTGGATGCATATTTATTAATTATTGTCTGAAGATTCCGACACGAACGGTGGTGATTGCAATTAGCATGCTGGATGCAGGTAACAGATGGGAGAAACACAAAGCAGATTGTGTGGGCATAATGAACAAAGATATATGAAGAAGCCCAGGTCTCCATCAAAGTTCCCGAGGACTCTTCCGCGATCCAACTTGGTGCAGGAGGTGGATGATATCACTAAATTGCTTTGTAGGATAAGTGGAGAAGCCAATACTCACAACTTTCGCTCATGGATGTATGCTTTCGTGAGGACTATCGAGATCAACAGAGCTGATTCAATAATCAATTGGGAAGAGATCATCAAGTGACAACATCGGTGAGCAACTTGGAGTGTGAGGTGGACTTACAACTTCAAAATGACTTCATACCTAGTATATGCAGCAGCCTCGCAGGGTATATTTTCCAAGCTGGATAGATAGGCGGGCTGGCGAAAGATCCTATCTTTGAGTGCTATCCACAGTTGACAGTTCCTGAGTGCCACAAAGATTACAAAGTGGTCAACGATGGGTTCTTCTATGAATTCATCTGCAAACTAAATAGTGATCTGAAGACCAACAGGTAAGCAAAGAAGCTTGGGAAGTTGTATCTCAGCATGGCTGCATTTTCATCCAGTTTGCAGACTTCACCTATCTCAGGGTAACTGGATTTTTGGGAGAACCAGTAAAGTTGCCGAGGTATCCAAATGACAAGTGGGTCATCATGGAGTTGTGTAGACAACTCGTGGAGATGCATGACTTACAATCAAAGTGGCACAAGTCTACATAGGTTTCTTTCCAATCACAAAGTGGGTTACTACAACTGCCAAAGCATCCACAAAGCTAGAGGAGTCGAAGCTGAAATGTTTTTTGAGTATGAGCCTGAGTTCTTCCCAACACGGCTGAACTTTGACCCATATGGAGTAGCGAGGAAGACAATCTCCCAGGAATACTCACATGTGCCTTCGTTGGAGGACTTTTGGATGAAGTGCAGAATGAGTATGAAGTCAGAAAGAAAGACTTCAAGCAGGTTATCGGCGCAACAAGTGTTTGATTATGGTTTGGCACGGATACCTGCAGATCTCGCAGATGATGGGCATGTGATACTTGACTCGTATCATCAGATGGGAGGAGATAGAGCTGCTCTTCAGGAAAACATTGGTGGCTGCCAGACGATTGAAGAAAGATCTTCCGCAGTTTTGGTTAACACTTCAAACTAGTTGTTGACAAAGGGGTATTGCCTGGATGAAGCATTGATGAATCAGATCACAAACTTTACCACAGGAGACTCCAGCAAGAGGAAGCACGAAGGTGAAAGCAACAAAAGGCCGGAAAAGCTTAAAGTTCACAAGAAGTCTCACATACAGGAGAAGGCCAAATCTATAGCTATCGTGCTAGTTCCAACTTCTCCAACATCAACTCATAGCACTTCAAAGCAGCCCGGAACCTCAGAGAGATCTTGTTGTTCCTCCTTTGAATCCAGCGTCATTTGTATTTTCTCCTCGACCACTCAGGTCTTCACCTATCCATGGAGAAGTTGAAAGCACAGATGGTGGAGTTTGAAAAAGCATTATCTTTGGACAATTCAGAGAGGGTGCATAATCATAACACGGTGGAAAATTCTTGATAGAGCAGAATCAGAGCATGAGATGGTGGTGCACTCGGTGACTTCTCATTCCCCAAGAAGAAAATTTTCATCATGGTTAGCTTTGTCAGACAATCCCAAAAGCCAGAGAGGAGATCAACCTGGAAGAACACGACTTTCAGCTGCTCCTGAGTTTGGGTGGAAGAGATAGAAGACCTAAAGTTGCCAAAATGACTTCTAGGTTGATTATTGAGGAATCGGGACAAAATTTCATTGAGTTATTATTCCAGCAGAAGGAAAGCACAAGGGAGAGCTCACTGACAAATTGATATAGCAATGACCAAAGTGCCAATAGGTCAAACTACCACAGAAGGATTAAAGCAGGATACAGACACTAATGAACGCTTTATTCCTTAAGCTTGACAAAGAGAAGGCTGAGAGATCCAAGCTTCAAAAGCAAGTGTTCCAGCTATGTGAGATCATTGCTAAGGTTGCCAAACCTTCCTCTCAACCCATTCTAGCACATGAGCAGGTGAGTGATCATCTGATGCAGGAGGTAGAAGATGCAGGGGACCAAGTCAAAGCTATTGCCCACTGGAAGGAACAAATCATTCACCAAGCTTCAGAGCAATTCGAACCAATAGCTGAAAGAGAACATTCTCAGGGCAATATTCTAAAGGATTGATGACACGAGATAGAAGATGAGAACATAGTTGTTGAAATTCATATGGATACTTTGGTTAAGAACACTAAAGTTTCAAAATGTGTTGATTATAGGAGAATCAGCAAAATCAGATTTCCTTCATGTAGAGATCCTCAAAAGATCATCTAAGGTATTCTGCTCATAGCACATGAGAATGAGTGATCATCGATGCAGGAGGTAGAAGAAGATGAGACAGTCAAACTATTGCTGGAAGAACAAATCATCTTGAGCAATCAAACCAATTTGGAGATAAGATACAGATTACTAAAGGAACTGATGAAATAGATAGAAGATGAGAACATAGTTGTTGAAAGTCATCTGGATACTTTGGCTAAGATACACTCGTTGTCGAAAGGATGTGTTGCAGAGAAGATCGTGCCTGGCGGATTGGTGGAAAAGGGGAAGAAGTTAGAAATTTCAGTTTCCTTCCATGTAGAGATCCTCAAGCTCATGCTAAAGAGGATGCAGTTGCTGGAGAGTAAGATGGGAGAAGTGTCGGAGAGCATCCCAGATGAATTACCTGCTTCCCATGAGGAATTTATGTTGGTTGTGTGGAAAGAAGTTGATGAAGCCACCATACCTTTCACGATGGATTCAATTGGTAGACTCATAAAGCTTCAGGAAGATGTTGAGGGATATGGGCCTAGTTTAGAGAAAGTGAAGGCTAACGTTGTTGCTTTGTCCAGAGGGTTGTTACAGTTCAGAACCGAGAGAGATGTTATTGTTAAAACAGATGGGAAGATGTTGAATTACATGTTTGACAAGTATATTCAATATCAAAACAAAAAGAAAGTAGTATAGTGTTATACATTGATGAGATCTTCTTCTTCTCTTCTTTCTTCTCTTATTTCTTATGTTCCCGGATGAAAATGTAAAATTAAAGTTATTGGTTTAAAAACCATTACTTTAAGTTATTTGGAAAGATTCTTTAAGATAGGTGACAGATGTGCACAATTTTGGCTTAAACTCCTGATGCATGTCACTAAGAGAGGAATTCTAGGAAGATGATTGCCAAATGTTCCCTTTACTACTTCTTCATGTTCTAGTTCAGTTGTAGTTTCCCATTTGTAATTTCCCCTCTACACACTATAAGTAGAGGAAGAACCTACGGGTTAAAGGATCGGAATTTGTAATCAACATTCTTGTGTTCCAGACTTTGAGTTGAAACCCTTGATAGCTTTTTGCAAGCAGAGGAATAGAGAAGAGATTTTCAGAGAACTTTGTGTCAATGGTGCATTTGTCTCATATTTATTTCTAGATCTATTCATAAACTTTGTGTTATTCTAGATCTAGATCTGAAAGTTTCCTTTGCTTTGAATTTTGTATTTAATGATCTATTTGTTTTAATCTATGTGCATGTGATCAACTCTGTAAACTATTGATTGGGTTGCACATCTCTCTCTCCTTTCTTCCGTTTCCTATTATTTTCCTCTTCTGTAGATTTTTCCTTTCTTTTATAGCTTGCTTACTTGCTGCAAAACTATCTAGCTATGGTTCATGAGCTACATAGTTAAAGTAATACCAACAAATAGATATTAGAAAATATAATTGACAAAATCTTACATGGGAGCCTCACCGGTAAATGAGGGAGATTTATCTCATGACTACCTAGGTTTTCAGCTGTGCAGAAAATCTAGCCAACAGTTTTTGGTGACTCACTTGGGAACGAACAATCTTTTTGCAGACCAGAGCTTATCTAGCTAGTTCCCATTGAACTTTCAACCTGGTTGAATGCCCATTCACCCGATCTGTCAAGGCTCAAGGAAGGACTGATCATTTCTATAGATTGCAAGAGCAATTCAATTTCAATCATCCTCCTCAAGTTAGAAGCCGCAGATCTAGTCTTTCCAGGAAGAAGAGTTCAAACATCTCCGGATCCGGATCAGCTTCAACATAATCCGGTGGCTGGAATTATCTATCAAGTCTACTCCGGAGGAGACGTGTTCCATTCATCATGTTGAACCGGAACCAACCTGTCCCATGGGGTGCAACTTTTGGGCCACTGAACCTAACTCCACCTATGCACGAATTGCCTAAAGGGTCAAGAAAGAATTTCGAAATTCTTTGGAGATGGCAAGCAAAATCCAGATGATCACTTGGCAGCATTCTTCATATCTTGTGGTGTGCTTGCAGTGGAGCATGAAGATGTCTCGGTCAGACTTTTCATTGAGACTCTACATGATTTGGCCGGAGAATGGTTCTATCGGTTAGCCCCTGGAACTATAACAAATTGGGCATCCATGCGAGAGCAATTTCTGAAAAGATTCAAACCTGTAGAAGACGCTAGCACGTTGATCACTCAGTTGACGCAGTTAAAGAAGGAACCAAATGAGAACATGGGACTTTATTGCAAGGTTCCAAAGGATTTTATATAAAATCCCCACTTCTGTTGTGCTTAGCGATGAAAATCAAAAGACGTTTTTATAAATGCTCTGTTGCCCAAAGTTGGATATCAGCTGCGAGGGCAAGACCTGTGAATCTACTAGAAGCACAAAATGTTGTTGTAGAGGTTGAAGATGACTTGATCATGGCTGGAAAAATCAGACAATCACCCCACAAAGGTGATGGAGCTTCTTCAAGTACTTCCGACCCTTTGCTACAAAGGTTGGCTAATGACATGCTGCAAATCAAGAAGCAGATATCTCAAGGAGGAAATGTGACTCCTTCAAGAATAGCTCCTGCTCGGACCTTTAATGGTCAAAATCAAAATCGAAATAGACTTACTGCTTGCACCACAATGGTTGGCAATTGAAGCTGCTCAAGGAACAACTTGGAAACTAATGAAGAAGATCTTGGCATTGGTGAATCATTTGATGAAGAAGACTTTGTAGATCCCGTTGGCGACTCCAACATTGGTTACCTGGACTATGAATCTGATGAGGGCTATTATGAATCTTTTGAAGATTTTGATGGTCACACATTTGCGGTGTTCACAAGGTCCCAAACACGCCAAAATGTTGAAGCATCCTCAAGTGGCCAAAGAAGAGAAAGAGAAGATCTGGGCCAGATGTTACTATCCTAAAAAGAGGCAAGTACACTACCTTCTTCATTAGCTCCCAGAGATAAGCATGCAAGTTCTTTCAATCCAGCAAAAAGGGCCAACGTGCAACCGGCTGAAGTAAGTCAAGCTTTTGACATTATTGATCACATTAAAAAGACCAAAATTTAGATGTCAGAAGTTGAGTATTTGAGGGCATTTCTGATCAGTTAAATAGGTTGGTAAAATATGTGCAAAGTAATGGTCCCAATACTCCAACAAATAGTGTTTCATGGGGTATCTTGTCTAGTCCGAAGATTACTCCTTCAAATAATGCGGCTGCAAGCTCTTCTCCTTCTACTTCTTCTCCGCTACATCGAAAGGATCGAGCCATTTTATGTGTCATTACTTATTAATGGTTATAAATTAAGTAATTGCATTCTAGATTCTGGAGCTTCCGACAATGTGATGCCTGCCAAAGTTGTTGATGCTCTAGGTCTCACATTGACAAAAACCATTGGAAGATGTTATTCAATGGAAAGACAAGTACCTCTGGTTGGGAAAATCAAAGATGCACAGGCAGTACTTGCTTCATTCCCAGACAAAAGATTAAAGTTGACTATCCTTGTAGCGGATATCCCAGTATCTTATGGCATGTTGTTGAGCAGGAACTTCTGTAAAGAACTGGGTGGAGAAGTCAAGATGGATTGGTCTTGTGCACATACCAATCAAGGGAGTTAATCAAAAGTTAGAACCTGAGAAGAAATCCAAGTACACAGTATCAAAAATGAGGATCCTAGATCTCAGATCTTGTTTCAAGAATCGATCACGGAGTCTATTATCTAGAACTGGATAAAGAAGAAATTCAACCTGTGATCCAAGAGCCACATCAACTGGATAATAAGGTTTGGTCTGGAATTTGATGGCAGTTGTTGTTCATTTGGATCCGGTGTAGGCGTTGTTCTTATTTCTCTGAGGGAAAGGTGCATGCACATTCCTTCAAGTTAATGTTTGAAAATACTAACAACACGGCGGAATATGAAGCATTGTTGTTAGGTATGGAGCAGGCAAGAACAATGGGAATCAAGCTCTTACACGCAAAGGGGGATGCCGAGTTGATTGTTAAGTAGATACGAGGTCTCTACCAAGTCAAAAAGGACAAACTTGGCATTATAGAGACCGGGTCTATTCTCTTTATCCTAGATTTTGTGGCTTTCTCAGTATCCTATATTCGAGAGAGCAAAATTCTAGAGCTGATTCACTTGCAGTTAACTGCAGCTTTATTAAATCCAGATCAGCCACCCACATTCTTCAAGATAGGGGATTACAAAGTTGAGATGGTCTTCCACCCAAAGGTTCCTGATAACGTCCAACAATGGCAGGTTTTTAATGATGACAAAGATCAGATTGCTGCATTTCTCCAACAAAAGGACAACTTCGAAGAGATCTACTATGAGGGAAGCAACTCACCTCCAAGACAAACTACTATGGGAGAAATGGATGCAAAGGTTTTAGGAAGTCAAGAGATTATCAACTAAAGGAAATAAAATTCCTAAAGGCTTAGTATCTCTTGAGGAAATGTTCGACAAGCATGATCAGATGCTTAAAAAGAATGAAGAAAGTGAGGAAGGTTCTTCCTCCGATACACAATTATTAAATTTGGGAGCAAGCAATGATCCCAAATTAGTAAATCTGGGTAAGTGTTGTTCAGAGGTAGAAAGAGAAGATTTTACAAAGCTTCTTAAGAAATATATGGATGTTTTTGCTTGGTCTTACCAGGATCTAAAGACCTATCAGCCTGCAGAAGTACAACACTATATCCCATTAAAGCAAGAACAAAAGCCTTTCAAAGAAAGTTGTGGTCGGCATAACCCTACTATTTCAGGGACTATCTTTGCAGAAATCCAGAAGTTGTTAGATGCAAAGATAATTTATCCCATACATCACTCTGAATGGTTAGCCAATATAGTTCTGTGAGAAAGAAGAGTGGTGAGATTAGGTTGTGCGTTGATTTTCGCAACCTCAATCAAGCCTCATTGAAAGACAACTACCCCATCCCCATCATGGACCACACTCTGCAGTCGTTCTTTGGATCTGAAATATTATCCATGCTTGATGGTTTTTAGGCTACAATCAGGTCAAGGTGGCTGAGGAGGATCAATATAAAACAACATTCATTACACCTTGGGGAACTTTTGCTTATCAGAAAATGCCTTTCGGTTTGATCAATGTTGGAGCTACGTTTCAAAGAGCTATGGATTTGGCATTTTCTCATCTCAAGGATAAAAGCATAGTAGTATACCTTGATGATCTGACAGTCTTTTCCAAGGAAAGAAGCAAGCACATCTCAGATCTGGAAGAGGTCTTCATCCAATGCTGCAAACATGGTATTTCTCTCGAATCCTAAGAAATCTATTTTTTGTTGTAACAGAAGGGAAGCTACTAGGGCATATTGTCTCAAAGGAAGGAACCAAGATAGATCCCGAGTGTGTCAAATCTATTCAAGACTTTACCATTGCCAACATCCAAAAAGGGAGTTCACTCTTTCTTTGGTAAAGTAAATTTTCTCAGAAGATTCATTCTGACTTTGCGTTGAATTAACCGTCATATCTCAAATATGATGAAGAAGACACAGATTTCAAATGGAGCAGTGAAGGGAAGGAAGCATTTGAGAAAATTAAAGAGGCCTTGTCAAAAGCTCCAGTCTTGGTTTCACCGGACTTTAGTAAAGAATTCATTCTTTATTGTTATTCCTCGAACACACCATGTCAAGCAATCTTGATGCAGAAAAATCAAGAGGATGTAGAAGCCCGATTGCTTTCATGAGCATGCCTTTAAAAGCTTACGAGTTGAAATATACTCCCATGGAAAAACATGCTTATTCAGTGGTAAAAGCATGTAAGGCATTCAGGTACTATATTCTTGCCTCACATATTGTGGTCCTGGTTCCAGATACTATGCAGTAAAATCTATTCTCACCCAAGAGCTAGGGTTACTAAGAGGAACGTGGGTGACAAAGGTGCAGGAATATGACTTGGATATAAAACCCACAAAGTTAGTTCGAGGGAGGGGTTTGTGTGAATTAATGACTGAGTTGAAGACAACAAATTCAGAAGAGGGTGAAAGTTTTCCCATGGTTCTTTTCATAGATCTGGTAAATGAATGGTACAATAATATTGCCTTTTTCTTAACTTATGGGGAATGCCCAGATCACCTTTCTCACAAGGAGAAACGTACTATTAAACTGAAGTCCAGGGACTTTGTTCTTTGGGATAATGGTTTATATAAAGAGGTATTGATGGGGTATTTCTCAGATGTGTGGATAAAGCTCAACAGGATCAGCTTTTAAAATAGTTTCATAATTTGGCTTGTGGTGGTCATTTCTCAGCCCGAGTCACAACTCACAAGATCCTTCGAGCAAGGTATTATTGGCCCACACTTTTCAGGATACTGCAGAGTGGGTATCCAGATGTCAAGCGTGCCAACACTTTGTCGGACGCATAAAATTGCCCGCATTACCATTAAAACTAGTTGTAATTGAGGAGCCCTTCCAATAGTGGGGCATGGATTTTATTGGTATGCTCAACCCGGCTTTCAAGTGCGTCATCATCATTACATGACGATACTCTTGATTATTTCAGTAAGTGGGTAGAAGCCATTCTGTTAAGAATGCCACTTCGCGGAGGTGTGTAGTTTTATAAAGGAAAATATTGTTATTAGGTTTGGCGTGCCCAGTAAAATAGTAGCAGATAACGCTCCTAATTTGTCTTCTGAGGAGCTGGTCGAGTTTTGCTACACTCATGGAATTCAGCTGGTGCATTCTTCCAATTATTACCCACAAGGGAATGGCCAAGCTGAATCAAGCAATAAGAATCTGGTGACTATCATGCGGAAAATTAGTGACTGAAAATCAAAGGACTTGGCACAAAAAGTTGTTTGATGCATTGTGGGCGAGATAGGATTACACCAAAGAAAGCTATAGGCATGTCCCCTTTCCAAGTTGTTATATGGGAGAGAGAAATTGCCTCTTACCTTGGAATTGCCTGCTTTACAACTTTCTAAAGCTCTGGAGGATGCCACATTCACCGATGCCATTGACAAAAGAATAATGTATCTGACTGAATTACGAGAAGTGCAAGTTCAAGTAGCCGACAGATTGTCAGAACATCAAAGGAAGGTGAAGGTGATCTTGACAAAAAGGCTAGAGAAAGAAAGTTTGAGATCGGTGATTGGGTCCTTTTATGGGACAAAAGACGAGAAACAAAAGGCATGCACGGGAAGTTTGATTCACTTTGGAAAGGGCCTTTTGTGATCAAGAAGATTGTCGGGACAGATAGCTTCATCCTTGCTCATCAGGATGGGATTGAATTGTCATTGCCTTTCAATCGGGCAACATTTGAAGCTTTTCCGGATCTAAAAGTGCAAGGTAAAACCTGTATGTATATAAATAAACTTTTTTGTTTTTCTTTGTTTTTCGGTGTTGTGTTGTTTTTGTTTGCCTGACCCCGAGCCCAATGGACAAGATACGAAACAGAGATGTTGGGATCTCATCTTTACTCTGTCATTTTTTGAGGCAAAGATGTCCACAGACGGAGCCAATTGGTGTCCCCAGATTTCACCCTGAAATCTAGGACTACCCATTTGAAAAAAAAAAAATCGTTCTTTTAAAATAACGGGTCTTTTTGTGTTTTTATTGCCAGAAGATGTTTGTATTATGTTAGGATATTCCCAGTGAATCATATGAGCCAATTTTGACAAATACCCAGATGCCCAAACTCATTTTATCCCTCTGCCAAGTTTTGTCTGCGGGAAATTTTTATTTAATTATTTATTGAATAAATAATGCCCGTTTGAAGTAAATTGTGCTCGGTTGAATCTGTTGAAGTTTTGCATGCCAGTATTCACTCATCTCATTAGGGTTTTCACCAGGAATGAATTTAGGGCATTATCTGCAACTTATGGCAACGTTTTTCGCACTTTTATTTATTTCTTTTGCGTTTTTCTCTCGGTTTTCTCTCGTTTGTTTCTCTGTGAAATTCCCCTAGGTCAATTCCTTTTCCAAGTATAGTCTGTTTAATTGCCTGAAGCATCTGGAGATCATCATCTACTGACACAGCACCAGAAGGAATCAACCTCAAAATGCAAGCTTGACCAAAAAGATGAAGTCATGCACAAAAAGCCTCTCTCAGGCAAGTCGCATTTTCTGGAATTAATGAGTGTAAGCTGTGATAGGATTTTTAGTAGTGGTAGGTAGGGGAATTTCTTACTTTGCCTTGCAGGGTACTTTTTCCCATGAAGTCAAAGTCACTTAAGCTGCGATGGGAAAATTAGAGGCGGTAGGCAGGCGGGAATTTCTTACTTGCCTTGTAGGGTGAAAATTCCCATTATAAAATAAAGAAAAATCACTTAAAGCACCGATGGGAATTTTTTCTGCTTTAGCAAGCTAACTTTTCCCAGAAGGTTTTATTCACCCATACAAGTCGCACTTTTTCAAAAGAAGCTATTTTTAATGCAAGTCACACTTTTTGGGAGTCATGTTTTAATTTAATAATGGAAAATTTTAGAAGGTGGGCAAAGGCGGGCGGGAATTTATTTACTTGCCTTGCAGGGTAAAAATTCCCATTATAAAAGTCAAATAACTTAAGTGGAAGAAGGGATTTTTAGAGCTGCAGTGCAGGGTGAAAATTCCCATCAGAAGTTGACTTCTTATTTTTAGAATTCACCCTTGCCAAAAAGTGCGACCCATTTAGGCATTAAACAATGCTTTTAATGATATTTATTAATAGTTTTTTGCCTAATTTTGGCGCCAAGGATGGAGGAAAAGTCAATGCATGAAGATAAGCCAAAGAGAACTGAAGGAAGCATGCTAAAAATAAATAAAATAAATTTATTTAATGGCAACCAGCAACATGCAAAAATTAGGCGCCCAATTTGGGTGAATAAACATGTTTGTTTATTAATTAATTGCTAGGAATAGGATGGACAATTATTAGAAATAGAATGTTGAGGGTTATATAAGCATGGGCTGCCATAATGAAGAAGCAATTAATTCTTTTTGCTAAGGATTGCAGCCGGACAGTTTTGGCGCCAAAGAAAGGAGGATTTGTGCATCTGGAGGTGTTTTTCATTGCCGGGAAGCTTCAAGGTTTGGCGCCTAGGGTTGGAATAGCTTGATTTATGCTATGATAATTATCTGCATGTTGTTATAAGTGCCAGGTGAATTTAAAAATATTTATGCTTGCTTTGCATGCAAGCAAAGCCTCAAATTTTAGGGCAGCGGGCTTCATATGCAGATTTTTGGTGACAGAAATCAAGTATTCATGCTCTGGACTTCATCTTTGTCTTAAATAATTGCAGGTATTCATTACAGGTGTTCATATAGGTGAAAGGAGTTCAAATCAATGTTAGGTACATTGAATATATCTTCGAATCTGAAGAAATTGATAGATCTGCATGAATTGATCCAGTTATAAAGAATTCCGGCAGGATTAAAAGAAAAAGAACACAGACAAAGATTGCTCAGACAAAGATTGCTCCAGCCATGATGAAGCGTGATGATGAAAGAGAAGGATCAAGCAGAATCATGCATAGCTTCAGATTTGTTGATATCAATGACACAGACATAGGGCCCAGAACCCATCTCGAAATAATTGACAGATCCAGGGCCGGAAAGACATTTCTCATGCGGGCAATGAAAAGTAGTGGAATTATTCAAGCATCAACATTCCCAGTCATAGCTCAGTTGCCCGAATTTGTCATGGAGTGTGCGAGATCATATCATCCTCTTTCCAGAACAATCGGGATGCTTTGGGAAAGACAATTATTAGTTTGGATGCACAGTTTATTAATTATTGTTTGAAGATTCCGACACGAACGGTGGTGATTGCAATTAGCATGTTGGATGCAGGTAACAGATGGGAGAAACACAAAGTAGATTGCGTGGGCATAATGAACAACGATATATGAAGAAGCCCAGGTCTCCATCAAAGTTCCCGAGGACTCTTCCGCGATCAACTTTGTGCAGGAGGTGGATGATATCACTAAATTGCTTTGCAGGATAAGTGGAGAAGCCAATACTCACAACTTTCGCTCATGGATGTATGCTTTCGTGAGGACTATCGAGATCAACAGAGCTGATTCGATAATCAATTGGGCAGAGATCATCAGTGACAACATCGGTGAGCAACTTCGGAGTGTGAGGCGGACTTACAACTTCAAAATGACTTCATACCTGGTATATATGCAACCTCGTAGGGTATATTTTCCAAGCTGGATAGACAGGGCATACTGGCGAAAGATCCTATCTTTGAGTGCTATCCATAGTTGACAGTTCTGAAGTGCCACAAAGATTACAAAGCGGTCAACGATGGGTTCTTCTATGAATTCATCTGCAAACTAAATAGTGATCTGAAGACCAACAGGGTGAGCAAAGAAGCTTGGGAAGTTGTATCTCAGCATGGCTGCATTTTCATCAGTTTGCAGACTTCACCTATCTCAGGGTAATTGGCTTTTTGGGAGAACCAATAAAGTTGCCGAGGTATCCAAATGACAAGTGGGTCATCATGGAGTTGTGTAGACAACTCGTGGAGATGCATGACTTACAATCAAAGCGGCACAAGTCTACGGGTTTCTTTCCAGTCACAGTGGGTTACTACAGCTGCCAGAGCATCCACAAAGCTAGAGGAGTCGAAGCTGAAATGTTTTCTGAGTATGAGCCTGAGTTCTTCCCAGCACGGCTGAACTTTGACCCATATGGAGTAGCGAGGAAGACAATCTCCCAGGAATACTCACATGTGCCTTCGTTGGAGGACTTCTGGATGAAGTGCAGGAAATGAGTATGAAGTCAGAAAGAAAGACTTCAGCAGGTTATCGGCGCAACAAGTGTCTGATTATGGTTTGGCATGGATACCTGCAGATCTCAGATGATGGGCATGTGATACTTGACTCGTATCATCAGATGGGAGGAGATAGAGCTGCTCTTCAGGAAAACATTGGTGGTTGCCAGATGATTGAAGAAAGATCTTCATAATTTTGGTTAACACTTGAACTGGTTTTTGACAAAGGGGTATTGCCTGGATGAAGCTTTGATGAATCAGATCACATGAAACTTTACCATGGAGAGACTCCAGCAAAAGGAAGCACGAAGGTGAAAGCAACAGAAGGCGGAAAAGCTTAAAGTTCACAAGAAGTCTCACATACAGGAGAAGGCCAAATCTACAGCTATCGTGCTAGTTCCAACTTCTCCAACATCAACTCATAGCACTTCAGCAGCCCCGGAACCTCAGAGAGATCTTGTTGTTCCTCCTTTGAATCCAGCGTCATTTGTATTTTCTCCTCGACCACTCAGGTCTTCACCTATCCATGCGGAGAAGTTGAAAGCACAGATGGCGGAGTTTGAAAAAGCATTATCTTTGGACAATTCAGAGGGTGGCAGTCATAACACGGTGGAAAATTCTGATAGAGCGAGAATTAGAGCATGAGATGGTGGTGCACTCGGTGACTTCTCATTCCCCAAGAAGCAACTTTTCATCATGGTTAGCTTTGCAGACAATCCCAGAAGCCAGAGAGGAGATCAACCTGGAAGAACACGACTTTCAGTTGCTCCTGAGTTTGGGTGGAAGAGATAGAAGACCTAAAGTTGCCAAAATGACTTCTAGGTTGATTATTGAGGAATCGGGACAGAAGTTTGTTGAGTTATCTGTTCCAGCAGAAGGAAAGCACAAGGGAGAGCTCACGGCAGCTGATATAGTAGTGACCAAAGTGCCAATAGGTCAAACTACCATAGAAGGATTAAAGTAGGATACACAGACACTAATGAATGCTTTATTCCTTAAGCTTGACAAAGAGAAGGCTGAGAGATCCAAGCTTCAAAAGCAGGTGTTCCAGTTATGCGAGATCATTGCTAAGGTTGCCAAACCTTCCTCTCAGCCCATTCTAGCACATGAGCAGGTGAGTGATCATCTGATGCAGGAGGTAGAAGATGCAGGGGACCAAGTCAAAGCTATTGCCCACTGGAAGGAACAAATCATTCACCAAGCTTCAGAGCAATTCAAACCAATACCGGCTGAATTGGAGAACATGCACAGGGCAATATCTCAGCTAAAGGAATTGATGACATAGATAGAAGATGAGAACATAGTTGTTGAAAGTCATCTGGATACTTTGGCTAAGATACACTCATTGCCGAAGGATGTGTTGATTGCAGAGCAGATCGTGCCTGGTGGATTGGTAGAAAAGGGGAAGCAGTTAGAATTTCAGTTTCCTTCCGCGTAGAGATCCTCAAACTCATGTTGAAGAGGATGCAGTTTCTGGAGAGTAAGATGGGAGAAGTGTCGGAGAGCATCCCAGATGAATTACCTGCTTCCCATGAGGAATTTATGTTGGTTGTGCGGAAAGAAGTTGATGAAGCCACCATACCTTTCACGATGGATTCAATTGGTAGACTCATAAAGCTTCAGGAAGATGTTGAGGGATATGGGCTTGGTTTAGAGAAAGTGAAGGCTAAACGTTGTTGCTTTGTCCAGAGGGTTGTTACAGTTCAGAACAGAGAGAGATGTTATTGTTAAAACAGATGGGAAGATGTTGAATTACATGTTTGACAAGTATATTCAATATCAGAACAAAAAGAAAGTATAGTGTTACAGCTGGCAGATCTTCATTCTTCTCTTCTTTCTTCTCTTATTTCTTATATTCCCGGATGAAAATGTAAAATTAAAGTTATTGGTTTAAAAACCATTACTTTAAGTTATTTGGAAAGATTCTTTAAGATAGGTGGCAGATGTGCACAATTTTTGCTCAAACTCTGATGCATGTCACTAAGAGAGGAATTCTAGGAAGATGATTGCCAAATGTTCCCTTTACTACTTCTTCATGTTCTAGTTCAGTTGTAGTTTCCCATTTGTAATTTCCCCTCTACACACTATAAGTAGAGGAAGAACCTATGGGTTAAAGGATCGGAATTTGTAATCAACATTCTTGTGTTCTAGACTTTGAGCTGAGACCCTTGATAGCTTTCTGCAAGTAGAGGAATAGAGAAGAGATTTCCGGAGAACTTTGTGTCAACGGTGCATTCGTCTCGTATTTATTTCTAGATCTATTCATAAACTTTGTGTTATTCTAGATCTAGATCTGAAAGTTTCCTTTGCTTTGAATTCTGTATTTCATGATCTATTTGTTTTAATCTATGTGCATATGATCAACTCTGTGAACTATTGATTGGGTTTTTTCTTAGAGACCACATACAGGACGGGGACGACTGTCTTCTCCACCATGTTCGATCTACATTCTTCTCTTCGCAGATGATGTGGTCCTTTTGGCTTCTTCGGCGGAGGGGTTACAGAGACAACTTGATGCTTTAGCCCTCTTCTGCGATCATAGGCAGCTTACAGTCAACATGGGTAAAACCAAGGTTATGGTCTTCAATGTGTCAAGACCTCTCGATTTTCATTTTTCTACTTGAGGGGTTGGAGATCACCAACTCCTACACCTATCAAGAGGGGTTCGAACATCTCTCGGACCTCGGTTCAGTTTACGTCGGCTATTCAACCCCGCATCAACAAGGGGTATGGTTCCCTCGCGATCTTGGAGAGACAATGCTTCCGCCATCACTTTCAGGACACGTTGTCCAAGATGTCTCTCTCGGACTCTCTTGTGAGACCCACTGTTCTTTATGGTTCTGAGGTTTGGGGCCCCTCCCTGCTCGAGTCGGATTGGGCCTCTATTGAGCGGGTTCAGATCCTTTTGCTCAGACGGATCATCAGATGCAAAGAGACTGTTTCTCATCATATCATCCTTGCCGAGTTTGGGGCTCGCCCTTTCAGACTAGAGGTCATCTTTGGTCTCATCTCACTCTTGCACCGCATCCAAGGACTTTCGGACTCCTCCACTGGCAGGGATAGATACATCTACCTTGCTTCGCTTCTTCTAAGGCCATTAGCTCTCCGACTAAAAGAATAGTGGTCGTGTTGAGTCATTGGTATGCCGAGACCTCTCATCTTCTTGGATCTCTTCGGATCAACATGGACCGTCTTCCCCCTTTTAGGTATTCCATGGATGCTCCTGCTCACCTCCTTCCGAGCACGTAGGATTTGGCAGAATTATCAGAGACGACATATACAGACTATTCACCCAGGTTACGTGGACCAACTCCCGAGAGGAACTACGCCCGAAAATGGCCTTCTACGCCAATCACTTGGGAGAAGTCATCAACGAACTCATCATTCGCCCACCTATATCTCCCGTCATCCACGAAAGCTGGATGCATGCTCTTCACATATCTTTGGGCCAGTTTAGAGTCGGATCCCACAGGCTTCGAGTCGAGAGTGATCACCATTTGGTTCGTTCTGAGAGGATCTGCCAGCTTTGCTCCCTCCAGGAGGTTGAGACAGAGGAACATTTCATCTTCATGATGACCCATCTATTATGAGATCAAAGGAGGTTTCATTGTCTCTTTCGTGAACATCCTTTCTTCACGACCTTCTTTCATTACTTGATTAGAGGTGTCTTGCTATTCTATTTGATGAGAATTGTAAAATTAAGCTCCGTGAAAGGCCCTTCATCCTCCATCTATGGAGGCTTATTTGAGAAATAACATCTTTCTTTTGATTTGCTCCGGGTGTGAGGGGCACAAGCGGGGCATGACCCTAGTGGAGATCTCACTAAGAGAGGTCTAGGAAGATGATAAGAGGAGCTTCTTCCTTGGACTAGAGACTTCCGGATTCGTGCATAGCCAAGCCCCCTCTTTTAGATGCGAAGACAACTAGGTCCACCCAGAAGCTCGACATTCCACGGTTAACATGGGCGTCTCAGCATTTTGTGTTCCCGATACTGCAGAGGTGAACACATCACAAATTTCTTTACTGACCTTGGGTAGAATCGTGAGGGCTGGTGAAGAGGCCTTTCCCTCCACCTTCGTCTCATCCCTTGTGCTCTCTCTTCTTCTTCTTCTTCTTCTTCTTCTTTTGTTGTTTTCGGAGACCCTCTTAGATTTTCCTGTTGTTTCTGCTTTGTTTTAAATTGTACGTCCCATTGACCTATCTTTGGTCACTTGTTGGACATTTAATATAATTATCTTATCTTATCTTATCTCCTTTCTTCCCGTTTCCTATTATTTTCCTCTTCTGTAGATTTTTCCTTTCCTTTACAGCTGCTTACTTGCTGCAAAACTATCTAGCTATGGTTCATGAGCTACATAGTTAAAGTAATACCAATAGATAGATACTAGAAAACATAATTGACAAAATCTTATACGGGAGTCTCACCGGTAAATGAGGGAGTTTTATCTTATGACTGCTTAGGTTTTCATTTGCTCGTAAAATCTAGCCTGTTGGTACTCAATTTAATCTCGCCATTCGCTCAAAAATGTCTCAGTCTGCATGGTTTGAAGTTTTCTTTGTCTCCCTGTATTGATGCGTGAAAGCTTCTTCTTTCATTTGGTTGCCATGATCAGTCCTTTCCTTTGGTCGAGGATCACATTAAGTCTAGATATTGTTTTCCGTTTCTCTGTCCATGAGAAAGAATTTGTAATTTGGGCGTGAATTTAAGTTTTCCCCTTCCTTCTGTTTTTCCACAGTCATGTTTTCCTGTCAAGTTTTGTCCCAACATCTGTGGAAACGTGGTCTTTTTTGATTGGATACGGCCCAAAGAAGTCTTTTTGGTGAAAATTGCCACTTTTGTCACATTTGTAAAAATACCAAATTGGCCCCGCAATTCCTGATAGCATCTAATTGGTTATTCAACAAATATGAAGCGGCAAGGCAAAAGTCTTACTTTGACCCCGAAAGAAGGACACGTGGCATTTTTTCAAGTTACAAGCGAGGGAAGCGGGTCGGCAAAACATTTTAAAACTCTAAGGCCCACTTCAACTCAAAGCTTGGACACGTGGAGGGCCGGCGCTCATTTGAGGATCCACCTTTGGGTCCTACCTTAGCAGATGCGCCAAGGAGACACGTGGAGGCTTCCGCTGGCTCCTCTCTATACTTAAACTTTTCAAGCAACTTTCTAAGGCTTGGGACACATGGAAGGCTCGCGGTCTGTTTGGGGTCTCGCTTTTGGGCACCATATCAAAAGTGCGCCAAAGAGACACGTGGAGGCTTCCGCTGGCTCCTTTTTATACTGAGACTTTTCAAAGGCCAAAAGGCAATTTTCTTGGGCCCAGGGCACATGGAGAGCTTGCGCTCGTTTGAGGTCCCGCCTCTAAACTTCATCTTTGAAGTTGCGCCAAACAAACACGTGGAAGGCCCACGCTCGTTTGGGAACTTGCCTCTGTACTTCACCTTTGCAGTTGCACCAAGGAAACACATGGAGGTTTCCGCTAACTCCTCTTTGCACTTGGCCAACTCGGACTCACAAAGACAGTATGTGGAATAATCCGTGCGCGGACATTCATTTCTGAGAGGCACGAATGCAGGCATCCATGCAAGGGAACTCATTTCTCAAGGTGTTTTCTCGAGGGCGAAAAAGGATTGCTTGTCAGATCCAGCTATATAGAGCCACCTGAAAATGATTAAAAAGGGGATTTCTCACATGACAAAGAATAAAAGAATGATTAGAAGGACTATCAAAAAGCTATGGCATGGCATCCCAATCATGGTTGAAGGTCTGAGAAACATGATCAGTTCATGATTTTCACCTGGTAACTTCGGTGTAAATTTGTTAAACATCACTTTCTGAGACAAATTGGTAACAAGCAAAGGATTCCTCAAATATTCTTCTTTTTGGGGAAAAATTTGGGATGAGTGAGCAAGTGAAATGTATAAATGCAACGAGGATCTTGTAGTGCCCACTTCCCTTTGACACCTTTTGATACTAACCATGATATCTTGCTGATTATAATATTGACATGATTATGGACCTTATTATAGTATCTTTGATAGATGTAGATCATGGATTATTATTGACTTGATTCAGCTTATGATGCATGATGATTATTAGAGACATTTTATATATTGATGATGATATCTTGTTGGACATGGTTATATGATGGATGTTGTTCGGACTTGTGATATTTGGAAGTTGTGAGTAGACCTAGAAATGGAAAATTATTGGATGAGGATATAGTTGTTGATAAAACTATAAATGATATTGTTAGATTGCTTTGATGTTGTGATTCATATATCTAGATGATTTTAGATTTTTAATTATATTTATATTATATAGACGTTCGATATGGCCACGAGGCCGAAGGAGGTATTTATGTTTTTGCAGGTTAAAAGATCACAACAAACATCAGGGGATTGGAGACCAACCACATTGGAATTCTAGATGAATTCAACAAGGTCACCATGGCAACTAGTTTTGTTTGTGTGTGTTTGTGTGTGTTAGGGATTCCCATGGGGGGGATCACCTTTAAATGTGACCAAGGGGTTTTATGTATTTCTTTTATTTTGGCCCTTTTGTTTATGTTTGCATGTATTTATTTTTGTGGTGCTTTTACCCCTTTCATTAATTATTAAATAGTGTAAAAATATTGTGAGTAATCATGTTGTTAAGATAATTAATTAAAATATGTCATAAGAAAGTAATTAATAGAGTTGTTGGCTTGGAATTAAAGTGTTGTAAGTAATGTGTAAGTGATGTGTAAGTTGACTCTTGAGTGTGAAACACTCCACCTTCTTAGAAATTCGAATTTGTCCTTGGAGGCTGTTTTGGAGGCTTGTGGGACAAGTTAAACTTGTCCCATACCCCTTAAATTTATTTACCAACCATACCTACGGTTGGGGAGTTGAAATTAGACTTTTATTATGCATTTTGGGAAGACAAATTGTAGGTTTTAATTGCACTTTTCTTACATGTTTTAATTTCAGTCCTTTGGGGTGTGAGTTGGATTTGAGTGTGTAAATAAACTGTCATATTATTCACCCACTTATTTATTATGCATTGGAGAATGAAGTTGACTTTTAGGGGTTGGGGTGAGGATGTGTGATGTGGCATCCTACATGGATCCTCCTCATTCTCTTCTCTTCCCTCTTTATATATAATTCAAATTGCTTGCCTTGTTTTTAGGTTGCTTCACTTTGGAGACTTCATTTTTTGGGTGCAAATTTTCTTGTTGTTTTGGGAGCTCTTGCTTGGAGAAGTTTTTGGAAGATTGTTGCATGTTTGTGCTTGGCTGTTTTGGATTGCTTGTATTGGGATAAAGCTTGTTGTTTTGGAACTTGGAACAACTCCATCATGGAGAGGTAGGAGTTTGGCTCTTGAAATGCTCTTCTTTTATATATGTAAATGTTCTTGTGTGAATGTTTTGGTATATTTGTGGGTTGTTGGGTAGATGGCCTAGGAATGGTGTAGGAGAAGACTATGGGGTTATTTTATGGGAGGCACAAGTGTGTTTTAGGGAGGTATAAGGGTGGAGGGAGTTGGGATTTGGGTTCCACCTTACAAAGAAATAGCTTGCATTTCTTTACTCGTTATGGGGTGCCATAAGAGGTTGGGGAGACATAAGAAAATGTGAGGAATAAGGGGTACTTGGGGGAGGCATAAGGGCATGACAGGGTTTGAAATATATATATATATATATTTGGTGGGTTGTTCTTAGGTGGTGATACCCATTTTTCCCTTTGGGAGGCATAAACAACATCCCCATAGCTTCTTGCTCCTTTGGCTTGCTTGATGAAACCTTTGTATTGTTTTTCATGTTTTAATGTAGTTGTAAACTACATTCTGTTTGGGACTGTGTTTCTTTATGAAAATATGCTTGTATGTTTGTGGAAGCCTGTTGTTGCCATGAGTTGGATCACATCTTTTTATTGCATTGTGGTTGGGGCTCTCGAGGACAATGAAGAAGGATGACTTCTCCTCTTCATTGGATGTTTTGGTTGGGTGGAGAGCGTTGCCTTTCCCTACTCTGTTGTGATCAAATTGGAAGAATGAGGAGCACGCATGTTGTTGTTCTAGAGCCGAGAAAAGACATTTAACAATCCCTTGTGAAATAAAATCTCATTGTAACCTTTCCCACTTGAAGTGGATGAACTTGTAAATGTTTATAATGGAAAAATGTTGTAATTGATTGCAAGTTGAATATTGGAATGTAAAGGACTTATACTCTATATTTTGTTTTGTAAAGAATGTGAAAGAATGATACGTGTTTTTGTATGTTGCATTTTGAAACGAAATGGAAAGGAAGTTGTAAGAGTCATTTAAATTAATGGAAGTGGTTTTGTCTTGTCCATATGTTGTTATTCCATTGGAAATATGTGTTTATCATACACTATGAAATCCCTGTTTGAAAAGTGGTAAAGTGGAACACGTGAAAAGAAAATGTATTATTCTGCCCTGTATATAAAGAAATGATTTTGGAGGAATAAAAGAAGGAAGTTGTAAAGTGGTCTTTTGGAATCAATAAATGAGTGTAATACTTTTCTCAAATTGCATTGTTTTATTGAATCTGATTATAACAATGTATTGAATTCTCTGCTTGAAAAGAAGAAATGCGGGTGAGAAAAATATAGTATTTTGTCTCTTTGGGATGTGAAAAATTTGAAATCAGAATTGCATTTTGGTCTTGAATAGTTTGAATTGAATCAACTAAATGTGTTAAATTGGGATTGGAACATATTCTAAATACTTGGAAGAAGAAAATGGCAAATAGACCCTTTAAAATTTGATCCTGTTTTCTTTGTAATTTCAAACTGGCAATTATCTAAACCAAAAATGCACAGTTCGAACCTGCAAGCAAGAAATAACAATGAAACATTAAAATTGAACATGCCAGGTATAAATGAGTTCAATTAGACAAAGACACTTAAAGGAAATATTTCAAAACTTGGCAAAATCGGGCTCAAACCTTTTGTAGTCGTTTTGCTATCAAGAAATGAAAATGTTCAAATTGCAAATCTATTAGACAAATTGAATCTTGAATCCTTCCTTAAATCCATCTAAGAACATGTCCCCATGTCTATTTGACATGTAGAGAGAGGAAGAAGATCAAATTGAATAAATCTCACAAGTTAAAATTTACTAGTTCACACTATAAAATCTTGCAGGACGTTTTCTTAAAATTGACCCTTAAACTTTGTCAAAACCAAAAATTAATGATCCTTGAGTGAAGAGGACGTCGAGAGCTTTCCAGAAAGTCCTCGTTTGCCCAAAACCGAGCTCTCTGTCAAAAGTTATGGCCTTCTGAAGTTTTCTTCCTTGGCATTAAAAAAATTGGGAAAAATTCATTGGTGGGCCCATGGGCCCGAATTTTCCCTTAAGCACTTTAGAAAATTTTCCAAATTTTCTCCACCCGTCCCAGCCTAATCATCGGGAGGCTACCACGTGGCACCATGAGGTGTCAGCAGAGGGGCAGATCCCTTTTTCACTTAGTGCTTCCGGAAAATTTTTCCAAATTTTCACCGCCGCCCGCGATCAATCAAGTGATGCCACGTAGCGTCACGAGGCATCGAGAGGAGCGGGTCCCCTTTTGTCCTTTTACATTTCGAAAAATTTGGGGAAAATTTTCCAAGTTTTCCCCGCCTTCCCACGGCCCATGCCCAATCAAGAGTGCCACACGCATCGCGAGTGCGGTGAGGAGGCACAGTCATTGTTACCCTCTTAGCCCTTCGGGGCATTAAGCAAATTTTCTCCCCCCGCCCCACTTTCCCCACGTTGGCTTAGGTGATACCATGTGTCCCCTACGGACTCGTGGGAATGCGGGCGCAAATTTGGCTCCTCGCCTGCGTGGAAGAATTTTCAAAATGTCTCCTATCGGCCCGCTTTTCCCGTGCTGACTTAGGGAGTGCCACGTGTCCCTTGTGGACTTGGACAGAC
The DNA here is from genome assembly GCA_018340775.1 of Taxus wallichiana var. yunnanensis. Lineage (NCBI taxonomy): Eukaryota > Viridiplantae > Streptophyta > Pinopsida > Cupressales > Taxaceae > Taxus > Taxus wallichiana. The sequence continues at coordinate 389,021,590 of CM031234.1, read as the reverse complement.
ACGGGCAAGCAAAAGTGGTTTTTGCCCCCGCGGGAAAATTTCAAAAGTCTCCCCGTGGCCCACCAACCCGCCCTTTGGGCAAATTTTCAACCCCTCTTTGGGCCCATTTTCACCCCAAGGCCCATCGGCCCATAACTCAAAAAATATGAGTTAGGAGGACTTCTTTATATCACTGGAAAGGTGAGGAAATTTTCTATCCAATGGGAGTAATTTAGGAAAATTTTGAATGCATTAAGTGTGAGAAAAATCAAGTTGAAACTTTAAGCCTATTAGAGAAAGGGGTATGGTGAAGAATTACCCTCTGAACCTAATGAAACCTTCTAACCCTAAATTTTGGACCTTATGACCTCTAATAATTGTTAATAAAAGAAAAGTATGTTCTAGTGGATTAGAATTGTTCTAGAACTTGTTAGTGATAGTTGTTGCCTGTAACCTGGTTGTAGACTCTTTTAAACAAAAAAATTATTCCATAATTTTCCTAACTAATCCTAGGTTGTTCTTGGGTCTCAAGTGGGTTGTTTTTAGCGAGCACCATAGATACTCTTGTAAATCATTGGGTGTTTAATTCTTACGAGAAAATTTGAGAAAGCCCATCTTCCTAAGAGACCATCCGAGAAACCTGTTAATCTCTTGTGTTTTAGATTTGATCGCGTCAAGATGGTTGCGAGTGTACAACCATTGACAAGCTCTGAGACTATTCAAGAAACTTTCCCCTATTGATAAATCTAATAGATCTCAAATTAATTTGTGTTGATCTTGGGCAAAATTGTGTGTTTTTATTTCAGAATGTCTTTCAAATGGTTTTGATGTTCCGTTGCAATCTTATGTTAAAATCCCTCTCGAATCACACAAGATCTCGTCCCTGTGATAGTTTAGTGGCATTTGCAATTTCATTATGAGAAGAGCCTTCATCCTATAATGAGATAAACAATTTAAAATCACTTTACTATCATTTTGTTGATAAAGATTGTTTGTAAGCCTTTGAGTGTATCTTAGGCGTGAGGAACCAAGGGTTGTTAATGTTTAATTGAGTCTTTAGCTCGAGGCTTCGTGTTGAATTCTCAAAGATTGTGTGAAACCGTGTAGATCTAGGGCTCCATTGATGCACACCTTCTGGTTGAAGGAATATTTTGGCTATTCTGAAGCTTTCTGTTGTTAAGTTGTCCAATTGTTGTAAAGGTTCTCAAAGATCTAGTGAAATCAACTTCATCTTGTTTAATCTCCCACCAAAATTTTCAAATAACCATCAATCCTACCCAAAGTACCCCTATTTGTGTTGTGTATCCACAAATGAACAAATTCTACTGCCAAAATATATAGAAGCAAGTAGGTTTTAAGTGTCTTTAGTAACCTAAACCGTGTTCAGAAAATATCTCCACTCTTTAGACGTGACAACTCGTGAGAGTTAAATTGTGGTGCATTGATCATATTTTCTCAAGGTTCCCTAAAAATTGTGCAAAGAAGGATCTCTTCATGTCCTTCACCAACAGAGGTTACAAAATGGGTCCTCTCACCCTAGTCGAAAGGCACGACCTAAAGTAGTGAGGATAGATCAAATCCTTGATGAAGGTGTTATCCATTTCTCCAATGCCGAGTGACAAAGAGCCAGTTGAATCCCTTCCCGGCTAAAAAATGACTTATGATTCATCTATCTCTGAGTGTCTTGTTAAATATGTGATGTTGCTCAGCTTCCAAGGGAGAATCAATTTGGATACCAACACCATTTTGGCGCCGTTGTGGGGATTATTTGAACACCAGGACCTATTTGTGCGACAACAACACCATTTTTGGCGCCATTGCCGGGGACTATTTGAACAAAGGTGTACACATACCGACCTTCGGTAATGTTTCTTACATGATCTAAGTGCAAATACGTTGTTTAAACATCATCTTGTGTTGAGATTTGTAAGAATTGTGCGGTTACAAGTTCGTGTGCAATATTTCTAGTTTCTAGTGGTTATTGCACTAAATTTATATCATCAGTGATAAATATTGGTAAAGGAAGGTCAGATCTGCTAAGCTTTGCAGGAATTAAGTGTTGATAGATATTTAACAAGTCATTTATAGTGCATTTGCACAACTAAGGTGAAAATCCTTAGTGGCGACTCTGTGTTGATTTAAATTTTGATAAATACCTAGTGCCTTAACTTGTATTAAGTGAAATCATCACTAATATTTGCAAAGATGGAAGGAAGAAGATATTTCTTCACTAAAGACCCTACCAGAAAGTTGTTTCCAGAACTAGGAAAGACAAATTCAAAAGGAAAAAGAGTCTGGAAAATAGTTGGAGATCAGGAATCAAGAAAAGAGTTATCCATTGTGGAAAGTGATCAACTGCGGATTTGAGGATTACCATTCTTCTTCAAGTGATTCATGAATCAGGTAATCTTTATATAGAATTGAATTCTCCAACTAGAGAGGGGCCTTCATTTGTGTTTGATAAGTGTGCTTCTCATTTTGTCCTGTATTTTCCAAAGTTGATAAGGTTTTCCACGAAACAGAGTCTTTAGAGGACATTCATTTTGAAAATTATACTCTTGTGTTCCAAAGACCCCTTATCCCTCATCATTTTGTTTCTCCTGTAAGATCACCCCCTCAAGGCAATATGGCCCAACCTCCACCTAGGCCTCCATTTGTTGTCAATACTTTTGGACCTATAGATTTTAGAGGTATGGTTGGATATCCAAATGTAGTGCCACAAGATGTTAGAAATAGATTGCCTAAATTTCAAGGGAATAATGTTATCACTGGCGATCAAGCATTTAAAACTTTTTGTCAATATGATGGAAGACTTTGAGATTGAATTTGAGGATGTGTATATAAAACTATTTATTCATACTCTTGAGGAGGATGCACGTGACTAGTATAAGTCTTTGCCAGATAACTCAATAGATTCATGGACAGAAATGAAAAATGCTTTTAGATTGCAATATGGGGATAAGACAGATCCCAAGTTTCTTTTGTCTGAATTTGAAAATATTAAGAAGAATCCTAATGAATTTGTTCATGACTTCAATACAAGGTTCAATAAGACCTTGAATAGGCTACCTGTAATCCTGAGGCCAAGTGATGTTTCTGTCTAATAAAATATTCTGATGCTTTTGACAAAAAGGCTGCCTATTATTTAAGGGACAAAAACCCAGAACTTTGAGGCAGGCCTTCACCATGGCTTTGCAGATTGAAAACAATATCAAAGCAGTTGGTAAGCCTCCTAAGAGGGAAGGTATCAAGCTGATCAATCCAGAGAAGCCTCAGTCAAGTAAGTCTGTGGATCTAGAAGAGGTTGTAAAAACATTGGTCGGAGCTATTAAGGAAATATCCTATAAACTGGCTAGAGAAGAGAAGGGGATTGGATAAGGTTCCCAAGGTCAACACAAGCCACAAGGTCAAGAAAGATTTGCAAATCATCCTAGAGGTGATCATAGATCAAATGACAGGGGTAAAGGGCCCATGGGATCAGGAAATAGACAGCCCCAACCCCAGGAAAACATATTGGTGCCTGATCCTTTAGCTACCAGAGTTGCTACTGTGGAAGAGGTCCATGATATGGAGTGGTGTGATAGATGTTTCTTGCCCCATTCCCCATGTGATGAAGACAAAGAAGTTGAGGAAGTTGATGATGATGAGACAGATGATGATGCATGCATGATGGATTGCTCTACAAGTTCACAAAGCAGGGAGCAACCTCAACTGAGCTGATAAGTGCTAGAACTGCTACTGATTTCTGGGATTGCATTCACCGGGTATTACCTCTTCCTCCCACTCATACTTTTGAAATTGATATGGTACAAGATTTTGAGTTGCCTAATAATGATTTTGAGTACTTAAGGGCATTAATGATTAAAAGTATGATGGAGGAATTCCTTCAGAAGATGACAAAGTTTTTAATGAATGCAGCAGTTGCTCAAGAAAAGGAATACAATACTAGGAGTAAGGTTGTCAAAGGGGTAGGGCCTCAGGCCAAACCAAAAATTCCAATTCTTACCTAGTATCCCTAAGGAAACCCCTAAGAAAGATGCATCTGGCAAAGGCTTTGTCACCCCAAATAAGACTTGTGTTCCTCCCCATGCTCAAACTGTGAAAAATCTCATGCCATCAGATGAAGTTGTAAACCTTCCTCCTAATACTGCCTTACCCAAGTATGTTCCTTGTGACATAGCCCAAATCTTGAGTCAGATCAAGATTATTGTTCCTATTGTTGAATTGCTTAGAATCCCTGAGCATAAGAAGAGGGCGTTTGAGTATTTGGGGCTTAAGGAAGAAAGCGGTTACCCAGGTAAAAATATAAATAATGTAGAGGTCCCTCCTGCCATTACAGAATTAGAAAAACCACAAGCATTGGAGGAATTGGGTGAACCACCTAAGGTTTATTTGGGAACTTCTCTGGTTGAGTCTCAGCTGAATGTGGATCCATTTTTCACTACTCTGATTATTAAAGATAGGTTGTTGCATAACTGGATGTTTGACTCAGGAGCCTCATGTAATGTAATGTCTCTTGAGGTCATGAATGAGTTAAATATCAAAGTAACAAAGAGCTTATGGGAAATGTCTTGCCATGGATTCAAAAGAGGTGCCAGAGTTGGATGTGTCAAGGGTTTAGTAGTACGAGTTGGCAATGTATCAGCAAGTACTTAACCTTGAATGTAGTAATTGTGGCTTGTCTGCTAAGTGGGGAATGTTATTATCCAAAAAGGAAGCGAAGGAGAGCTATCTACTTTCTGAAACATATCGGTGACCAAAGTACCATTGGGGAAAATCACCCAAGAAGGATTAAAGCAAGATACACGGACAACGATAGATGCTTTATTCCTTAAACTTGATAAGGACAAGGCGAGAAAAACAAGGCTTCAGATACAGATCTCCCAATTATGTGAGATCATCACTAAGGTTGCTAAACCTTCTTCTCAGCCCGTGTTAGTGCAGAACAGGTATGCACCATTTGGTTGAAGAGATTGAAGATGCAGGGAACTAGGTCAAAGCTATTGCTCAATGGAAAGAGCAAATTATTCACCAAGCTTTAGAGCAGTTTGAGGGAATACCAGCTGGCTTGGAGAATATGCACAGGGCATTATCTCAGCTAAAGGAATTAATGACAAGGATAGAAGATGAGAACATAGTTGTTGAAAGTCATCTAGATACCTTAATTTGAGATACATTCATTGTCGGAGGATGTGCTAATTGAAAGTAAATTGTATCGATGGATTGATAGAAAAAGGGAAGCGAGTTAGAGATAGCAGTTTCCTTTCGCATGGCGATCCTCAAACTTATCTTTGAAAAGGATGTAGTTCACAAAATGAGATGGGGAAATACCAGAGAACATTATAGATGAGTTATCACGCTTCCCGTGAGGAATTTATTCTGGTTGTGAAAAAGAAAATTGATGAAGCCGTGGTGTCCCAAAATTTCACCTCGAAATCTACAGGACCACCCATTTGAAAAAAATCATTCTTTTAAAATAGTGGGTCTTTTTGTGTTTTTATTGCGGAAGATGTACGTATTATGTTAGGATATTCCCGAGTGTGTCATATGAGCCAATTTCGACAAATACCCAAATGCCCAAACTCATTTTATCCCTCCGCCAAGTTTTGTCTATGGGAAATTTTTATTTAATTATTTATTGAATAAATAATGCCCCATTTGAAGTAAATTGTGCTCCGGTTGAATCCTGTTGAAGTTTTGCATGCCAATATTCACTCATCTCATTAGGGTTTTCACCAAGAATGAATTCAAGGCATTATCTGCAACTTCTGGCAACATTTTTCGCTTTTATTTATTTCTTTTGCGTTTTTCTCCTCGGTTTCTCTGTGAAATTCCCCTAGGTCAATTCTTTCGCCAATATAGTTTGTTTAATTGCTGAAGCATCTGGAGATCATCTACCGACACAACACCAGAAGGAATCAGCCTCAAAATGCAAGCTGCTAACCAAAAATGATGAAGTCATGCACAAAAAGCCTCTCCTAGGCAAGTCGCATTTTCTAGAATTAGTGAGTGTAAAGCGCAATAGGATTTTTGGTAGTGGCTGCAGGTGGGAATTTATTACCTGCCTTACAGGGTACTTTTCCCATGAAGTCAAAGTCACTTAAGTTGCGATGGGAAAATTAGAGGCGGGCAGTGGGAATTTCTTACCTACCTTGTAGGGTGAAAATTCCCATTATAAAATAAAGAAAAATCACTTAAAGCACCAATGGGAATTTTTGGCCTACCTAGCAAAGTTATTTTTCCCATCGAAGGGTTTTATTCACCCATCAAGTTGCACTTTCCCAAAAGAAGTTATTTTTAATACAAGTTGCACTTTTAGAAAGTCACTTAAGGTCTGCAGTGGAAAAATTGGAGGTGGCAGGACGGTGGAATTTATTACTGCCTTGCGCAGGTAAAAATTCTCATGATGAAAGTCAAATCACTTAAGTGGAAGAGGGATTTTGGAGCTGCGATGCGCAGGTGGAAATTCCCATCAAGTTAACTTCTTATTTTTAGCAATTCCACTGCCAAAAAGTGCGACCCAATTGGGTGAATAACAATGCATTTAATAATATTTATTAATGGTTTATTCACCCAATTTTGGTGCCATAAATAGAAGGAAAGTCAATGCAAGTGGAAGAGCTAAAGATAAGTCAAGGATGCATGCTAAAAATAAATAAAATAATTTATTTAAAAGCAACCAACAACATGCAAAAATAGGCGCCCAATTTGGGTGAATAAACATGTTTATTTATTAATTAATTGCCAGAAATAGAATGGACAATTATTAGAAATAGAATGTTGAGGGTTATATAAGCATGGGCTGCCATAATAAAGAAGCAATTAATTCTTTTTTATGAGGATTGCAGCCCAAACAGGTTTTGGCGCCAAAAGGAGGATTTTGCATTAAAGTTTATTTTCCACTGCTAGGAAGCTTCGGTTTAGGCACCTAGGGTTGGAATGGCCTAATTTTGGTCATTCTGAGCATCTTCATGTTGGTATATGTGCCGGGTGAGTTAAATAATATTTTTGCATGCAAGCAAAACCTCAAATTTTAGGGCAGTAGGCTTTATATGCAGATTTTGGTGATAAAAATCAAGTATTCATGCCATGGACTCCATCTTTGTCTGAATAAATTGCAGGTATTCATCACAGGTGCTCAAATCAATGTCAGGTACATTGAATATATCTTCCAAATCAGAAGAAATTGTCATATCTGCACAAATTGATCCAATTGCAAGGATTCCAAGCATAATTAAAAGAAAAAGAGCTCAGACAAAGATTGTTCCAGCCATGATAAAGCATGATGAAAGAAAAGGATCAACAGAATCATGCATAGCTTCCAGATTTGCTGAAGTCAATGATACAGACATAGGCCCCGAACTTATCACCAATTTGATTGACAGATCCAACTCTCATAATTGCAAAGGCTTCTAGCAAAAATTCATCCTCTTGTTTCTAATGCAGCCCATGTGGAAGTCATTACATGGAGAATTCCTTTCAGAAGCTTGTGCATGTGCTCCCAATCTTCTAGTTGAAGCCTTCATTGAATTTACTTGTGTTTTCCTTCACCCGGAGTGCTTTCCAAAATTTAAAATTGCTCATATGCAATTTTAAATAAAAGATGATGAGTTTTGTCTGAATTATTTACGGAAAACATTACACTAGTGCATGTACTGAAGAAGAACTGCAAAAGCTTCAAGGATAGAAGGGGAAGACATGTCGAGGTAAAGAACATGCAGCAAATCACAATCAGCTGCTTCCAGATCCGGTTTGGTGAGAATCAAGAAAGACAAGTCAAAGGCAATACACCTGCAAACAAATCACAATCATTTTGCTTCCCAAATCCGGTTTGGTGAGAATCAAGGGCAAAAGACTTAACCGCATGCAAAATGTGGAAAAAGAACAAGACTGGAAGTGTTGCAGCTTTCTTCTGATTTCTTTTCCTCTTTCTTCTTCTTTCTCTTATTTTCTCCAACAAAGTAATTAAGCGATCAATTAAATTATAAAACTTAAGTGATTGGTTTAAAAGTCGTTACTTGAAGAAGTCAATTACTTGGAAATAGGTGGCAGACATGCAAAATAGAAGGTTCTATTTTTTAGTTATAAATCATGCATGTCATGCAAAGAGGAATTCAGGAGGAAGATTGCCAGTTGTTTCCCTTTTCATAGCTTCCGCATGCGGGAATTCATTTAAAGCTTCCTATTTGTAATTTCCCTTTATACACTATAAATAGAGGAAGAACCTACGGGTTAAAGAATCAAAATTTGTAATCAACATTCTTGTGTTCCAGACTTTGAGCTGAAACCCCTGATTTCTGCAAGTAGAGGAATATAGAAGAGATTTCAGAGAACTTTGTGTCAATGGTGCATTTTGCTTCTTACTTTCTTTCTAGATCTGTTCATAAACTTTGTGTTATTATAGATCTAGATCTGAAAGTTTCATTTGCTTTGAATTCTATGCTTAATGATCTATTTGTTTTAATCTATGTGCATGCAATCAACTCTGTAAACTATTGCTTGGGTTGCACATCCTCTCTACTTTCTTCCGTTTCCTATTATTTTCCTCTTCTGCAGATTTTTCCTTTCTTTTTTACACAATCTTACTTATTCTGAGAACCGTATAGCTATGGTTCATGAGCTACACGCAGTTAAAGTAATACCAACAGATAGATATTAGGACATATAAACTGACAAAATCTTACACGGAGCCTCACCAGTAAATGAGGGAGATTTATCTCATGACCGCCTAGTTTTCAAGCGTGCGAGAAAATCTAGCCAACAAGCCGTCATGCCTTTCACGTTAGATTCAATTGGCAGACTCGTAAAGCTTCATGCAAATATTGAGGGGTATGGGCCTGGTTTAGAGAAGGTAAAGGCTAACACTATTGCTTTGTCAAAGGATTGTTGTGGTTCAAAACTAAGAAAGAAACAGTTTCTAAATGAGATGGGAAGACAAGAGTCACATGTTAAAACAAGTATATTCGAGTTTCAAAACAAAGAAAAAGCGTAGAGAGTATGATGGCGGCATATTTTATTTCTTCTTTCCTTTCCTTTCATATTCTTATTTTCTCAGACAAAATTGTAAAACTAAAGTAATTGGTTAAAAGCCATTACTTTTAATTATCTGAAAAGGTCCTTAATTGAGAATAGGTGGAAGACATACAAAGTTTTGATTTAGTCTTCAGATGCATGTCATGTAGAGAGAAATTTCAGGGGAAAGATTGTCAGTTGTTTTCTTTATAGCTTCCACATGTGTCAATTCAGTTATTACTTTCCTATTTGTAATTTCCTTCTATACACTATAAATAGAAGAAGAACCTACGGGTTAGAGGATCAGAATTTGTAATCAGTATTCTTGAGTTCTAAACTTTGTGCTGAAACCCTTGATATCTTTTCTGAAAGATGAGGAATTGAACAGAGGCAAATTTCTAGAGAACTTTGTGTCAATGGTGCATTGGCTTCTTACTTGTAGATCTTTAGATAAACTTTGCATTATCTAAGATTTAGATTAGAAGCTTTCCTTTACTTTGATTTTGTATTGTGAGATATATTTGTTTTATCTGTGTATGAGACCAACTCTGTAAACTATTGGTTGGATTACACATCTTCTTCTCCTTCTTTCTGTATTCAACTATTCCTCCAAATCTGCAAATATTTCTTTGCGGTGATTACTTGCGAGAATGGCTTAGCTATGGTTTATGAGCTTCGTAGTTAAAGTAAAACGCATACTGAGATAGTTATTAGAATACATAATTGACAAAAATGTTACATGGGAGCCTCACGGTAAATGAGGAGATTTATCTCATGGCTGCCTAGGTTTTTAGCTATGCGAGAAAATCTAGCCAACATGATGTAATGTGGATGGGACAACATGCATTTCATGGATCCAAGGGCGACCAAGCAATAAATTGTAGGGGAACTGGATGTCCACAACATGTACAAGGTGGGCAGCGTGACAGCCCCACATTAATGGGAAGGTATAAAGTGCCCATATATTTTCTTTCAGTGTTATCATATGCTTTAATAGTGATTATCTCTTGTCTTAAATCCAATTCATTGTACCCTAGGCATTGAATGAGAGATAGAGTACAAAGGTTGACACTAGACCCATTGTCCACTAAGTACTTAGCTTAATGCGAGTATTTTCTATATGAACCTCAATGTAAAGAGGAAAATTGTGGGTTAGGCCGTGTAGTGGCAAGTCTTGCTTTGGGTAAAAGTAAGTGGGAGTGTTGGATAAGGGTAAAGGTGGGCAACGAGGGCTTGAAACTACGTGGGATCAATATCAGTTGGGATGCGAGTCTCTGAAGAGCGTGGTAAAGGATATATTTATGTACGGAAGATGTTTTGAGAAGATCCATGATGGAAATCTGCGAGGGGTCTTTTCAAGTTGTTCAAACAATATTGTATTGAGCTTGTGGAGGTGGATTGGAAGAAGAGGGAGCAGCCCCTTGAACCACTACATGGCTTCAATGCAAGCGTGTAACAACACACTAAGGGTTTTGGGAAGGTCCCTTGACTTTGATGGTGGCTACTTGATGGGGAAATGGTGAATATGGCCGACGAGAGATTCATATTGGAAGGGTACACATCGATAGTTTATATGGTTAGATTGATGGTTGGATGATTCAAGGGTTTTACCAGACTTCCGCTGACCTTGATTTGAAGTGTGGCTCTAACCATGATTAGGGAGTGGATTTTGATAAATCCCTAACTTCTAATTTTGAGAAGAGGAGGATGCATTGTCTTCGATTTCAATTTCACTCGATCAATCAAGTCTTGAATATAGTTCTTTAGCTTCATACACTGGTGGTGGCATGACCCTTAATTTTGTGGAACTTTGATATTCATTTTCCCTAAACCAAGAGGGTTTGGGTCTAGACTCATCAATTGGTTGGGTTTTGAGAAAACAACCATATTAGCGGCAACAAGTTTTTCAAGGATTATTTCAATGGAATCGCCAAGAGGGGTGTATGACCTTTTCTTTAGATCTTGGGTTGACTGAGGTTGACCTTTAGGAACGGATATGGCAACGGCTTTTTTGGACGTGTTTGGTCTCTGTCACTCCATCGCCAACAACATTCTTATTCTTGTTAAAATACTTGGGCTTCTCAAATGTGGAAGGCTGATTAGATTGATTATAGTTGTCTCGGGAATACAGTTTGATGAGGCCTTTGGAGACAAGAGCTTTTTCTATCTACATTCCTTTTCTATGATGTCATCAAAGGTGTTTGCACAATGGACTTAGAGGTGGAAGGCTAGCTCTTGATGGAGGTTAGCAACAAAGATAGTGACCAATTACTTTTCAGGATGGGCCATGGAATGCGGCTAGCAAGAGCTCTCCATCGTTGCAAGAAGGATGAAAATATTTCACCATTGTGTTGTTTGGTATTGCATAGGTCAATCATTGTGACATCATGCTCCACATTGTATGAGAAGTGTTTGAAAAATTTCTTTGATAAGTCGGCGAAGGTGGTGACAGAGCCCTTGGGAAAGCGAAGGAACCATTCAAGAGCGGGACCACCTAGGCTTCGTGAGAAGAGTCTCAATAAATAGGAGTCATCATAGGCTACTTCCTGACACAACATATAGAACTCCTTGACGTGTTCACGAGGATCACCCTTTCCCTTGTATTTTTCAAATTTGGGTGGTTTGAAGTATGGGGGAAAAGGGATGCGTAAGATATCACGGTCAAATGGATAAGGAAAAAGTTCCTCAAACTTATATTGACGTCCTTGTCTGACCGAGTTGCAATCCTTGAAGCGTTTCCTTCATAGACTTTACTTCCTGCTCCAAGGTGGATTCTTGAGGGCCGGTGGGTGGTAGGTTGAAATTGGGACATTGGGAATGTTCAAAATCATGGTTACCATGGTCATTTGGATGTTGTGGATCAAGTTAGGCAATTTGGTTGCTCATTTGTTGTAGTTGGGACAATACGACCTCCTTAGATACATGAGAATTATGGGTATTCTCTCTGTTATCCCATCCACATGTAGCGCGAAGGTTGTTGTGATTTAGGTTGTTTGAATTGCGGTGAAGTGGGGATGGGGATCGTTGCTCAATGCGTTCATTCTCATCGGAGAGGAGATTATGAAGTTGGTCATGGGTATAGTCAGAAGGAAGTTTTGCTCCCATGTGATATAATTGGAGGAGAGCATCTTTGTTTTTGTCTACTGAAGCGATTAAGCATTTCATGTCGTCTTCCTTTTGTGAAATAGGTGTTTGAGTCATCATCACTACTAGTATTAACCATTGTTTCTTCATCTCCCCCTTGGTCACGGTTTTCTTCCGCATTGGCATCAAAAAGTTTTGATTGAATAAGCCATTTCCGGTTTTTGTGTTTAGTTGGTGGTTTGTTTCGTCATCATTTCCTATTTGAGGTCGGGTAAATCTTGTCCTAGGTGCCATTAGATCCTAGTGCTTTGAGATGTGAGGATGGGATGGAGCTGTATTAAGTTGGTGAAGGATGTGTGATTAGTATATGAAGAGAGGATAAGATTTCTTATTGATTGATGTATAATCCCAACAACCGAACCTTGTTTTAGGATGAGAGGATTGAAGAAGGATGTGCCTCGATGATAGAGGGCTTAGGATGTGCCTCGATGTGTGAGGGCTTAGGATGATTGGATAGGAGATAAGGATTTTGTGTCCGTATTCAAGGTGTCGACTAGTGAGACTCAATTAATCGTGCCAATAGGGAATCTTAGATAAGGTGTTTGAGTGTGAAAGCATATGTGTAGGATTGTGTGAGAATGTGAGGATGTTTAAGTGTAGTAAATGTTGTGATTAGGAAGGGATGTGTGATGTGATATGTTTTAGGATCTTTTGGACCTATGTAAGTGTAGTGACGTCAAAAGGAAACGTTAAACCGCTAGGTGGAAGCTTTGTGACAATGAGATGAATAGATGTTTAGGTGTATGAGATGTTGTGGAATAAATTACGTATATAAAGTGGGGATGTGTGATTAAGTGCAGTAACGATAATTTGTATACAACGTAAGAAGTTTGAAGGGAGTAAGAGAGGATGTATGAGTGATAGGTGAAGTGTGATGTAGATGCAAAGGTGGTTTATATACAATGTGGTATGGTGTTATATACAATGTAGCAAGTAAGGGATGTGTAAGTGAATTTTAGATGTGTTCGTGAAATGGGGGATGTATGTGAATGTATTTTGTGTTTATAAATTTTATTGATTATGTGGAAATGTTTATTGTTGTTTTATTTTGTTTATATCAAAAGGAAGGTGTGAAGGAGATGAGTGATGTTAAGTGAATGATGTATGACAAGAGTATGGTCAAAGATGTATGGGGATAGTCAAAGTGAAAAAAGTATGATGGTCAAAGGTGATGTGGGTAATAGTCAAATGGTGTGGTCAAAGGGATGAATGATGAGTGTATAGGATGGTATGATGAAAGGGGACTAGTGTGGGGTTGTGTACTGGTATCGACAAACACTCAAGCAATCACAATCATGCAAACACAACCTAACTAGTCAAGTAGGATTGCAACCAAACTATAGCCCACTTTTAATACCACACACCAATGATGGTGCCACATCTGGCTCTCCACCTATGTGTCAATGTGGGGTCAGCTAGCAAGTAGTCTTGGGGAGTGCGGCCTCCTTGCACTATAGTTTGATATGTGGCCAAAAGGTTGCCTAGACTAGGATGTACAAGCTCGCTAGGGGCGTCCTCGATATACCTCATGGTACGTGGGGCCCAATTCCATGTTGCAAGGATGTTGTCTAAGGCCTGGGTATTGGGACGTGGAAGCCCCTCACTTCACGCTGCTCTTAAAACAAGCGAGCACTTAGCCAATAATGACAAATCTCCAAGGATTTATATACCCCGTCGGAACACGGGGTGTGTCTACATGTGCGTGGAGGTGAAGCCCATGGTCATGAGACTCCTAGGACTATGGTAAGTGCATGGATGTCACTTCCATGTCACGTTACCCCTATGAATGGAAGGTTAGCCACTTTTGATCCTCAAGATCGTCCTAGGACGTGAGAGGAGAACATACACAGTTTCACCTTCAGGATATAACAAGCACACAAGGGGATATATACAAGCAAATGAAAACAAAATATAAGATGATATATACAAAATATCAAATATTTTGGGTCTTCAAATAGGCGGCCTACAACACAAAGGTTAGTAGTTTTATTTATAAACCCAATATCTGACGGATCAGGCTACAAGACAAAAAGATTTTCCTAGAATGTGCTAATATGTATCAAAGAAAGGTTTTCCTTGTTGTGTCTTGTGGGCTCTAGCAGATTTTTACGGGTGTGAGAAACTCTTGCAATTGCGAGAGGGCTATGAAAGGAATACATGGTACATGGACATAAACCCATTAAAAGTGCAACAAGACCAAGGGAACCTAGAGTTGCAGACTTGGAAGAGATGATGAGAGGAATCCAAGAAAGATTGGATGCGATGGAGACAACACAAATAAGAGGAAATCGTGTTGAAGATGTGAGTGATGATGAAGAAACAGAATCTTGAAAGGTTGAAGCGAGAGGAGATTGTGGATGAATCTGAGAGCATATTTTACAAGATATTGTAAAGTTGAGTAGTAAGCTAAAGTTTGATACCCATTGCCATGGTAGAATCTTAAGCCTTGAGGAGCTTATAGATTGAACCATGGGTATGGAATATGTGTTGTCTGCGATATGTGTCGTAATATCGTACCATTGGATGCTCTAATGTTGTGAATAGTAACTTAGTGTTGACTTTAGAATTACAGATAGCTGCAACATGTCATGATGCAGTGACCATGGTGTATTACTTTGGCATTTTCTATTGTGGGACAGTTGCTCCTACCAAGTGGACTGGAATGAGAAAGGAACTGACCCATCTCAAATAAAGTTTGATGTTGTTGTGTTCATGTTTGGTGCAGCTATTTTTTGATATACTGAAGCTATTGACATCAAAAATCTTTTGGTGCATTTGAATGTTTATTTTACATTCATTGGCATACTTCTTGGCATTCATTTGGTACAGAGTATAGTTATTTTTTTATTTGCAAGTCCCTAACATAAATACTTGCATTATTTTGAATATTTCCAAATATATTTAAAACAGTGTTTGCAGTTGTCAAAGAGGATTTGATCTCACATGTTGAATCAGACCAAACTGGGTCAAATCCATCCATCTTGGCAGCAGACTGACCAAGTTAGAGGCTGGGTGCAGCACGAGATAGATACAATTATCACCTATAGATATCACCAAAACATTCAACACGAATGTGCTTGGCAGTGTGAAACACAATAGAAAGTTCATTGAAACAAAGGCACAAGGATTTTTGGTGTACGGCAATGGACTGTACATTCTTTGTTTCTTGTTTGCAGGCTTGGTGATGGCACACGCAGTGCTGAGATCTTATGTACTTGGTGACATCATCTTGAATCTTTGGTCAGTAAATATATTTTTTGCAGAGCTACTTAGGTCTTATTAACACCAACCTCACACTCTGCTGAAATGTGCTCCCCCAATCAAATTTTGGTGCTCAATTGCTGGTACACAGAGGTGTCCCTAGTGACCAAATCAAAGGACTCCATTTTGCAAATAGATATTGGAAACCTGGTTGCCTACATGAAGATCCTAATATGTCTATGCAAATATGGGGCTTACTTTATATGTGATTGGTGACAAGCTGAAGTCTCATGTCCACAAGAATCAGGAATGGCAGGCCTCAATATCAAAAGTGGACTCAAACAGTCAGCAACCAGGTTTGGAACTATCTTTTGTTTGTTTGATGTTATATTGAAATTGCTGCAAATATGCAGACTGCTCTGGTGACACTCATTCTACATCTTAATTTTTGTTTGCAGGAAGTGCAAAGGCCTGTGATAATTGTGGATGATCATTTCTTTGCCCAAGATCTAATGCTTCCATTGGCAATATGTTTAGAAAATGGAAAACAGGTTCTCATCATATGTTAAGCACCTTCAGACTGCATGTCTCATGCCTTCAGACAGCAACAATAAATGTCTAATTATTGTAGGATAGGATGTCTTTGCTAAGTGAGGACAGCGTTGAGTGCATATTTTGAACCATTAGGTTTTACTTTAAATGGTTGTTGCATATCTATGAAGGCAAGGCCTGGCATTGCATGGTGAAAGCGTTACAGCTCTACAAATGCTTTCTGTTGTACCTCTGACCAAGCAACAATTGCTTTGGCACCTATTGCTTCAACTAGGAACCATTTAAAGTTAGTGAAACCCAACACAAATCTGTGGTGGAAAAAGTACGTCCCCAAAGTCATTAATCTTTGTTAGGGTCTTGGAATGTGTACAACTGGTGATAGCGCAAGGTGCAGAGAACTTGATGAGCAAGATTCAAGTGTAACTCACACAGCATGTTGTATATGCGTATGTGATCAATGTACACCGCTATAAAGGATAATGTGAAGGCACAAGATACCATTCATCAACCTCATGAATGTAGCAAGTGCATTAATTATCCTAGAGAGCATGACAAGCCACTAGGACAACCCCTCGTTGAACTAACAAGCAGTCTTCTAATGTCAAAAGCTTAAGCACCTGATGGCAATTAAATTTAGATCAATTTTAGTGAACCAATTAGCACATTGAATCTGATTGAATAGGTCATCTATTCAAGGAATTGGGAAGCTGTTGTTCACCATGATATTGTCCAATTCTATGTGGTACGAACAGTGGCACCACATCACATACTTATTTGGCACCAATACAATTGGACTGCCGCAAAGTGAGGCACTAGGTTCTATGTGACCCTTCAGCATCAAATCCTAAATCTAGCACTTGATTTCATCATTTTCCAAGATACAAAGATCGATACAAAGGAGAATCCAGGTAAGGAGGCCCAAGGTTCAACTACAATATGATCCAGCTTCCTCTATTGCATTGGTTGGACAAATGAAAAAGCTAGAGTGGCTGAAACTACCTTTTTCTGTTATTGGGGCTTTACCATCAGAAGTATAAATTTCCTAGTTTGACCTATCAACTTTTGTTTCATGCTAATTAGGAAAACTTTGGTGGCAGGGGTGACCACTGGAATTTTATGACTTTGATCCCCCAAAGTGACAATGAAACTTTCGGGATCGTGATTTATAGAAGCTATGGCGCTCACACATAAAAGGCTGTCCACAAAGAACATCACAAACATCCAAAGGCACTACAACACATATTACTCCATCCCTAAAAGACTAACATTTGAAAGAAGAATTTTCAGCTATGTATTCTACCTTGATTCAGCCATCTGGCTGTGTATGAATGAGGGTGAGGCATTGTTAGCATGTTCAATCTCTTGACTGCATATTTGGAAATCAAATGTTTCTGGCTCCCACTATCTATAATTAAGTGAAAATATTCCCCTGCACCTACATCTGTACAAGAAAGAAGAATTATGTCTCTTCAAGATCTGAAGATGGTACCTATCATGTGGAAATTGCAGCACAGGGATTTGCTTTCCTTTATCTAGCATGAGTTTTCCACTTGCAGCTCATCCAACAATGTGTGTTTGGTACGAAAGTACTCTTTTGAATTGTTTTGATTGTTATTAAAGCCATATCACTTATTGGACTGAATTGTTTTGATTGTTATTAAAGCATTCTTTCTCTTCGAGAACTGAGGAATGAACGTTTTATGTGGCAATAACAGCACTAAGATTTGATTCCTGATTTTCTTTCAAGTATCTAATATTAGTGTTGCAACTTGCAGCTCATCTAACTATGCTTGTCAGGTGCGAAAGTGCTTTTCAAGGTTTTCCATTGTTATAAAGGCATATCACTTATGAGACTGCTTCTAGGGCTTCTTAACTATACAAATTTTCTTTGTTGCAAGCTTTGACATTGGATTGTAACTATACGAATTTTCTTTCTTTGTTGCATACTCTCATGTTAGGAACTGCCTGCTCTAGTCTTGGGTTGTGACTTACTTAGAGAAGCACAAACAACACAAACTACTCTTAATACCATAGATATAGATGTCAATAACAGTAAGGGGGACAACAAGCTAAATTGCAAAATCTAATGTGTTATAAGTAGAAGTGAGTTCATGGCATTATTTACAAAACTATCAATGTGCAGAAAGAGAGCGAAGTTAAATCCTAATTCTACAATGCAAGTGCAAGGAGGGATTTAAGGTGAGACAAAATTGTCATTCTCGCAATATAATGACATTGCTCCATAGCCTAATGGAAGATGGGGAGTCCAGATTTCTGAGAAGTGTCAGAAAACATGGCTGGGGGCCTTCAACGCTGCTACCACTGCCCACAAAATTACAGATTTTTGAGGATGAAACACTATTAGAACTTCAAGCCCAAAAGAAGGGCATCTGTAGAACCTGTTGAGCGATTATTACAATGGAAGAAACCAATGGAAATGTTTTGAAACCATACCTATGATGAACATCTCGATCACAAAAAAACAATTTCTCCAACCATGACTGCACAACCATCTTTTGGCATGAATAAAGTGGTTGTGCATTTTACAAAAGCAAGAGAAGATAGCGATGGAAATTTTCTAAAAGAGAGGTGGTATGAATCCAAAACCTTTCCTAGCATCTTTCCAGCTTATAACAAAATGGGAGGTTTAGAACAGTGTAAGGACATCTTTCAAAGCATAATAAAAAGTGGATTTTTTAGATGTTGCAAGCTGGAATTTATTTTTTGTTTCTCGTGTTCAAAATGGTTATAATTATGAGGTTTTGCTTGGATACACAATAGTGACGATCTTTCTTCTGAAGCCCCATCTTTAAGAACCTTTAGAAGATTTCCTAATAGAGCTGGATTGAATCCAAGAAGCTCCAGTATATTGAATGTATATTGCAGAGCCTGCAATTTTCACAGCCATTTGTCAGTAGTCACTTGAAGCCATTAAACAGCCTTTCATTGGACATTTGGGTACCATTGAATAGACTGTTGTGGCAATTGAGAACTCTGTCATAGCAGGACAACTTTTGGAACTAGGGTAAAAAATAACAAAAAGACTGATCTGTGTATTAATGCTAAATTGTGTTGTACCCATTGTCAAAGTATGTGTGCTTTTTCACGATTGTTCAATGCATAGTTAAGTTTCAAAGATAAATTTTCCATGCTTTGTTTGATTTCCATGATTTAAGATCAATGAATTGGGTTATGACTAAGTAGTTGTTTGGCTTTAAAACTTTAGTCTACAGAGCTTATAGAATCTTTGGAAGGCCTCTTGTAAGTAGTTCACTTGTCATTTCACTCAGTAGTTTGTAATAAGTTGTTTCTTTGCTTTTTCCTGATGACTTCCTCTGCTCTGTTTAAATATCATCACACTAATTGGGCAGTACTGGATACGCTTTGAAATATTATCGCAGCCGGGCATAATCTATAGTAAAAGAAGACTTTATCTATAGTCGGCATATTTTTCTGCAACTTGGAAGACATGTTCATTTGCGCACCTCTTCTTCGTATTGATACATTATTAATTGGAAGTGAAGTAACTGGGAGTAAAGGGGCCATGTAGACTCTAGAAACCTAATTTATGCAGGCAAGAAACAACCATTTTGAGCAGCTGAGTAGAATCAAGATTGAAGCTGCATTTGTGTTTATGTAATTGGAATGTTGAAGGGATCCATGTATACAGAAAAATCTCAAATTTAATAGAGCTATGCATTGTCTTGCATGGATGGTGCTTGCTGAAGCACCTTATATTATGCAGCTATTGGTTACAACTTTGGAAGTTGGCGCTTAAAGTTCTTTCTAGATTTTGCAAAATCCAGACTGTACTTATGATTCAGGGGCATCTTTGGGGCCACAATGAATTTAAATTCTCTTGGGGACTTGAACACTGGGACAGTCTCGAAGCAGCCATCTGATCTCAACCACCTCCCTTGACATTTAATGGCAGCTTTTCAAATTCAAAATGTCTCCTTAAGTGGGAGTTTTGACTGTTGAAAATGAAGCAATGGCCTATGTGCAGCTGTAATATGCTAGTACGATACGGAAGATCTTTCTAGAAGAGGAGGAGCACCTATGAAAGAAGGAAGAAAGCATATACAAAGAGGCTAGACTGCTCGTGAGAAGAATGGAATGCAAAATATAGCAAGGGCTGCCCAACTGTAAGCCCATTGGGAAATTGAAATCATAAAAGAAGATTATATTTGTCTTGTTTGGGATACATAGCACTTCATCCAGGATTATGAAGCATATATGTCAGGATGCAGGGGATGCTGATATCAAGGGCAGAATGCATAAAGGAGAGGCAGGGGCGCATATAATAGAAACAGGGCAAAAATGAATGAAGAAAGGAACACTTATAGTCAAGAGAGGAGCGTTTACTAAAGAAGAGAGCCTACAACCAAGTATGGCAACTCAAAGGGAGTAAATTATAAGTTTGTAAGAGCATTTGACTATACAATTGCAGCTATGGAATTCAATAGACTTTGCTACACCTTGAAGCCCGGCTTATGGTTGTGTAAGAGCCTATAAAGACTTGCTTGTATGCCCGACAAGCTAATGGTTTAAATAGTGGGTTGTATTGATGCTATTTGGCTCTATTTTCAGCTAATGAAAAGGGGTTTGAGCTTATTTAAGTTTGAGCAACTGTATCAAGTGCAAATAGGTGAGATGATTGTGGGCATAAGTCTGAGAATCAATGGATTCCTTGTATGCATTTCTAGGAAAGTTGAAGCTCTATTCTTTGTTAATGTTATGCTTGGGATAGTGGTCATAACCTGCACAAAACCGCTTTTAGCTTAGAAAATTTAATGTGAGGTGAGTTACCCTGTTTAGCTATGGTGTGCAGGCCATAGGAAGGCTTTATATTAAGGTATTGAGAGTGTGTAAATGCATGTCTAGTGAGTCTGGACTACATGGAGGAATTGTTGAAGAAAGCTTCTTATAGAATATAGATAAGTGGTTGGAATTTGTGAGTGTGACCAGCACTGGCTTTAGGTTTGGGCTTCCATCAAATTGAACCCCTGTGCCCGGCTGCACCAAGTTAGTGAGGATACCATAAACTGTGAACGATGAACATTTGAATACTTGAAAAATAAAATCTTCTATTTGATTTGGATGAAGTAAGCAAAATTTCTGGCTATGGATGCCTATGATCATATTAGTGACGATGTCTGTGATATTGCTGACTCCTGAGATGATTGTCATGAGGCATAAGATTTCGTAAAGATTCGATGTACCCATTGCAGCAAGAAAATACCACTGCACCCATTAGTAAGATCTTTGACGTTGGTTTAGTTGTATTGATGTATTTTTGTTTATTTGAAGCCTTCATAAGTAGATCGCCAATTTCAATAGTGGAACTCGCAGCAAAAGTGTGTATTGGTTATGTGATGGGACTATGTTGCCTGTTTTCTGCTATGACAATGAAAAGTGTGGGTTATGACCCAATGAAAATGGTTGAAGGATCTTGCAGACAATTAATAAATATAACAAGTCTCATGGAAACAATTTGTTTGAAGATGTTAGCAGGTGTCTTACTAAACAAAAATGATTCCTTCTAGAGCTCTTGTTGTACATACTCTTGAGCTATTGGAAGAGTGTGTTATGAACCTTGTGCCATGTGGAATATTTTTCATTGGAGGATGCCATGTGGAATGTACTTGAAGTATTGCAGCATCTAACACTAAAATTGCTTTGGGAAAAATATTTCAAGTAGGGGGACTGTTATGATACCTGAAGATAACCTGCTTCATTGTTGGTTGTTGGTGCTTTTTTGGGTCGTTAGGAGTTTCGATAGACATTATAATTTTCAGTTTGCTAAAGCTATGTTAATGTCAGACAGTACATTAGTGATTTTTGTTAGTTGATAGATTAATGTCCAATCTATGTATACCCCAGGCAAGAAACAAAAGAGCTAAGTGTTCGCACTACCTATAAATAGTTTATTACTATGTTGACACCCAATCACAAAAGATACAAAATAAAGAAGAATAAAAAACAGAGGCTGCCGTCCCCTGCCCTAGAAAGAAAGGGAGAAATAGCCAATATTAACATAAAGGAATGCATCTACCAAATAAAATCAATGGATGTATAATGCTAAACAATCATTTGCACAGATTTTTTGTAAAGAGCCCTTTAACAGTGGTAAAGACAGAATCACTTTGTTTGCTTTTAATTAAAAGAGGTTGTCCTCTTCTGCCAAATAAGAAATGGTGCTCCATTCAATGATTGAGAAAAAGAAATCATAAACACTACTCAGAAGATTTTTTAAAAATACGAAAAAAACAGAGGTCGCCTTCTTCTGGTGACAAAATTGCAAATCAGTCCACATTCACCTGATAAAAGGCATATATTCTATCTAAATCGAATTTAATTTGTATAAGATGCTGCATAATAAGCAAGGAATTTATGATTGAATTGCAGTATAGCTTCAACAAAGAAATATTAATGGATCTGTATCCATTGAAAAATATAAATCCTAAACCTTAGAAGATTCAAAAGAAACAAAAACTAAATAAAACAGAGGTTGCCCTCGGCAAATCAGGCCCACGTCGACCTGATCTAATACATATACTCTATCTAAAACTAAACCCATAAACGATGGCAATTACTGTGACTTTTTATAGCGAATTCCATGTTTAAATACTTTAAAAAGGGTTAATTACCACTTACCTCAAAATTGGAGGCCAAATGTCCTGAGCCGAACCCCAAGGTAAGCCTCTGCTGGCCTTCTGGACTGCTAGAGACAACCATTTTGTACTGAAATTCGAACCCTGCTCAAATCGTTCAAAAAAGAGTACTGAAATTAACAAAACAATTACAAAATCTAATGAATTAAATCAACTTCAGAGAGAGAAAAAACTTTCCAACTTACAGATAGGATGAGCCGCATGCTCTGTCTGAAGAATTCCTTCCTACACCACAATAAACCACACTACTTTTCAGTATATATAAGACCTCTGCTCAGCCAAGGCGGTGAATGGAAAAACATAGCCGTTATACTCTCGCGCGTGATGATCCATAGCTTTTTTTTCCAATTTTTCAAATAAAAGACACGTGATTGATGCATTTTAATTTTGGGATTGTAGGATATTTCAAAAGGAATCTTTAAACTCTGTAAATGTTGTTCGTCTTTACCATATTTTTCTTTAAAAGTTAGTCTTTCTTTTGTTATCAGGTAGGCTTGGTCATCTTTATCACATAAATCTCAATATACCATTATTCTTATGTGAATGGGAGCTACGCAATAATATAATGGTCGATTGGTTCTAACATGAGTATGTTAAACACTCAACATTCCCTCCTCCTTTATGGCTTCATAATATCTAAAAAGATATAACTTGTTCAATTGCATATATATACATGTCTTACTACTCCAAGTCAGATATATCTCTTTAGTGCATCTTGGAATTGCTTCTACGACTATAAAATCTTTATTCATTGAAAAAGAATAATCACGTTGGTCGGTAGGCTTGGTTTGCGATAACTTATAAACCCCCATATACCATGAGCCTTATGTCGATGTGGATGATGCCATAATGGAAGTGGCCCTCCTACTAAAATAATGATTGATTAGTCATGCAAGATGAATATCTTTGCTTATTTGGCCTTCACCTCTCCTCCTTTGTGGCTTCATAATTCCAAAAATGCTTCTTTTACATGCCTTACTACCCCAAGTTGGATATGCCTCTTGGTGCATCTTGGAATTTGCTTCTACGAATCTAAGATCCTCATTATAAGTTATAGGATTTGAATTGGGAGTGGCGTTGACAACTCTGCCCCTTTTTGTTAGTCTCTTCATATTCTTATTTCTCCTTTTAGGTCTATTATGTCTCATATCTTCTTTATAAGGAGTGTTTACACACTATTGGAAGTTATTTGGAACTCTATAAGCTCTTGGAATATGTTTGAAGCATTAAGAAACTCTTGACAAGTGTTTGTGTGGTATCCTTTGGTTCAACTTATATCACCCCTTATACTTGCTTATTGACTATTGGAGGTCATCTTAGATGAAACCGTGGTCATAATTTGAATTCATTTTAACTATAAATACATAAGCATTTCAAACCGTTTAACATCAACCAATTTTAAATAAATCACGAGGAATTAATTTTTCACATGAATTTATTGGAAACATACTAAGCATTCTAGAGAGGATCAAGCAATCAATGAAGGACAACTATGGTCCTAATTTGAATTCATTTTAACTATAAATACATAAGCATTTCAAATCTTAGCATCTACCAATCTAAAATGAATTATGGAGAATTATTGTTTCAAGTGAATCTATTGAGAAAATAGTAAGCATTATAGAGAGGTTCAAGCAATCAATGAAGCATATAGTCATCTAGAGTAAGAGTAAGCATCAAAGGGGAGCGGAGGGGCATACAACTTGCATCACACGATTCTCCTAGTTAATGAAATATTGCAAATATTCAATTTTCATTAATATTGTACATCGTTTAGTGCCTTGATAAAAATAAAACTAAGTGTAGTAGAAGCCATGAAACAAACATCACTTTCCTTACATTTTTCTAGATAATATTGCCCCAATTAGGGTAAGAATCTATTTTCTATTTTGGAGGAGATTGGAGAAAAAGTGACTATATCAAAGTGAGGATTTTAGACCCTTGGTTTAGAGAGCATAATCGTTAAAACAAAAATTTATTATGTGAAATATACCCAAGAACTTCACTTTACGGTTTGGACATTACGATGATTGAAAGTTCACAAAAAGTTCACAATTTTGACAAGGTTTTTTATTTAGTGCGCGTTATTTAGGTTTTTTTCCTCGCCTCAAAGACCCTAGTCTTGATGTCAAATTCTAATGATTATTATTGTATCTCAAGATTTCATCATATAAGCTTAAACATTTCATGTCACCTCTCTTTCCATTTATTTTTTAAATTATTAATTTGTTTTGTTTTGTTGAATTATTTATATTGGGATCTAATTAAATTTTTATATATTTGTGTTGCAATTTAGTGTAAATCTATTTATGTATGTTGCATTTTGAACATTGGGCTTCATACACCCCTATTTAGGTTAAAATGCTCATATATGAAATTGTGGTTTTTCTAAGATATTTGTGTTAGATCCAATAACCTTATTGGATTCCTAACCCTACACTAATTTTTGGATATATTTTCAAGCGGCCCGACAACATTATAACATGTATTTTCTCATTATGTCAATTAGTTGTGAGAAGTGTTTGCTTTCTGTCTTAGCCTTCCCCTCTCCTCCTTTGTAGATTTGTAATTTAAAAAAATCATTCAATTACCTCTATAAACATAACTTACTACCCCTAGTTGTATATGCCTCTTTATTTTATCTTGGATTTCTTCTATGCCTACAAAATCCTCACTCATTCAAAAATAATAATCTTATATTGGCTAATAGGCTTGGTCTATAATAACATATAAACCCCATCATATCATGATCTCAGTATGCCTATAGTGAGACACCACGATGGAAGTGACCCTCAATCAACATAATGGTTGATTGGTTATATGATATGTGTATTTGTTTGGCATTTCCCCCTCCTCCTTTATGGCTTCATAATCCCAACAAATGCCTCTAAATGCATGCCTTACTATCTCATGCCAAGTATGCATATTTAGTGCATTTTCTCATATGACTCTAAAATCCCCATTACAAGTTCTAGGATTTAAATTAGAGTGGTGTTGAAAGCAGTGTGGTGCTTCTCTTGTTAGCATCTTCATATGATTATATGTCTCCTTTTGGGTAAGTGCACCAGAGGGGTCTTAAATGGATGTTTTTTTCTGAAAAATAAAAATCTTCAACTTGTACAAGTTATTTGAAATAGTTACACTCAAAATTGGAAGATGTTGTAAGAACATGAATCGTAGAATTTTGAGTCTAGTTTCTAAGCTACTAAATTTTATTGAAAACAGTTAAGTTTAAGTGGGTCAAATAACTAAAATACCAACAAGTGCTCTTGTTTTTGTTAAAAAAACATAGTAGAGAGTGTCTTCGTGCCTCCCACCATTTTTGAGCACTATTTAGTATTTTTGAAAACCCTTTGGTAGAAAGATAGGTAGGAGCATCTAGTTTGGGCTCCATTTTTTAGATCTTTTTAGCAATTTTTTTAATGATTTTTCTAGTACTGAGAAATTTCAAATTTTAAAAAATAACGAAGCTCGACCGTGCCCCCTAACTACCTCAAAAAATCGAAAATTAGATTATTATTTTTTGAATATGTATAGAATTAGGCCTAGTTTGGGCTAGTATAATTTTGATTCAATTTCGATGTGCAAAAAAAAAGACACATGACAAAAATAAACATGTTTAAACTTCAAAAATAGCTACAAAAAAACATAGTTAGAAAATAAATAATATGGAAACCTTATATTAGTCAGAAAATTTGAAAAATTATATTTTTAGAAAGAAGAGGTTTTCTCTACATCGTAGTCATATTTTTATTAAATGAATCAATCGTTTTAATTTGATTTATCATGGCGGAATAGGCATTTTAGCATTTTTGCAAAAACATGTTGTTTGTTGTGTTTGTGTAGGTCCATGCCTCGGAGCTTAAGGATCCAAGCTGGATCCTGCAAGCCTAGAGGCATACCTTGAAAAGGGAATAGCATAACACATACGCTATGTTCTTTACATATTTTATGGGCCCCAACATCCTTTTCACCTCTTTCACTAGATTTTTGTCCTCTTTCTATCTGTGCTGTAGATTCTTATACATTCTTTGCAAATTTTGAGTAGTTCATCTTGTCCCCTACCCCACTATATATATTTTTGCAATCATGGGTGAAAAAAAGATGATGTAAGGACAAGAATAAAGTCGAGAACAAGACACTAGAGAAATTGGAAGAGATGAGAATAAAGAAAGTGAAGAGGATGCAAAAACTTCATGCAGGGCAAGGTACATCTGTTATATCAAATGTACCTAATGTTTTAGAAAATGAGGATGAAATACATAATGAAAATGTAGAGAATAATGATTTTGCAATGAATATTGATATTGAATTGAATGATAATGTTGGTATGGATGAAGAAATTGATATGAATCCAAATGTTGAACCTTTACCGAGAATCCAAATGTTAATCTTGAAATTTGTATGGAAACACTGAATGAAGAAAGTAACCTTGTTAATGAATCTTCACCTCTAAGAACACCTCCTTCCATTTTACAAAGAAAACCAATTCACTTAATTGAAATTGATGAAAACATTATAAAACCAATGCCTAACAAAAGGTTTGAAAGAAATGCGAGAAGAAAAGTTAGGGAATTTGGAATAATTACTTTGAGAATTTAAATGAGACACAAAGATGTCTATCATTTGTTACATTGATGAAATTAATTAAGATGAGACCTATAATAAAAACCACAGGGTTAAGAACATCTAATGTTCTTTGATCGAAATGTGTCGATTGTTGAAAATATACATAAAACATATCAAATTGTAGGTGTCAAACAAACACACCAAAGATAGTAATGTTACATGGCGTGCACTTACTTTGTTAGGAAATAAGGGATAAAATATGCGGAATAATCCCTCACAAAATTACAGCTTGAGAAACTAATATGCGAGAAAATAATACGAGATCTCAAATAAACGTGTAGAATAAAATAACACAAAGCCAAAGAGATGTATTTAACGTGGTTCACCCAATTTGGGCTTCGTCCACCAAGAATCACTTGCTCAAATTTTATTACAAGCCACAGCTCTCTCAATACAATACCCAAATCTGTTTGGAGCTATGCTCAACAAACTCTCGAAATTCACACCCAAATTCAAAAACACATCTATAATTTTTACATTATGCCTACCATATGCATAAAACCATATAAATAGACAATTGCTTAATCAATTTTATAAAACCATGGGTATCAAAACCATGGGCCAAAATCATCCCATAAACCTATGGGTCAAAATCTCGCCCATATGAGAAAAACATGTTTCCCGAGTATATCGGGCATGTTTTAAGGCCAAAAAAATTTATCGAAATTTGTTGCCCTGAGACCCCCGCTCGGGGCCCGCCACGACCCCAAACCTTGGCGAGACAAGCTGTGGAAAGTGTACGGTACTCTTAGTGTATAGTCTTGACACTTTCTCACATGAAAACAGAGCTCCACAACTTTGACACTTACTAATTTTATAGTAAGTGATAAAATAGTTAATAAATGCTTGATTAGACAAAAAAGTAGAGGTTTGAAGCTAAATAGAAAAATACTAACCAAAGTAATAAGGAGACGCAAAGTCTTGAATCGAGTCAATAACACTGACTATTAGGCATTCTCTAGTAGAATCCTATAGAAAGACAAGAATATGTTATGTATTCTAAAATAATACTCGTAAAGTATTGGAAAGAGAACACAAGGGTGTCTTTGAAAGAAGAGATACGATAAAAAGAATAATAGATTCTCGTAATCGTGAATCGTGTGTAAAAATTTTCTTAGATACTGACTCAAACACAATTGTTCTCTAAGTTTAAGAATGAAAATCCACAAATTAACATTATTCAAAGATTCTTTGAAACGAATAAACCCTTTTATGTGAAAATCAGTCACTCATATCACTTATTTTGAAAGCATCATGTTGCATTTTCAATACATTATGATGTTTTTTGTCAAATACTTTATATTTTGCATACGACATCATGTTGCAAGAGTGTGGATTAAATGTCCCAAAAAAATATGCGAGGGAATTTATTCTATGATACTTTGTGAAAAAAATCAACTATACAATTTTTATAACAAAGCATGTTTAAATGGAACATGTAACATATGTGGTGGCTTGAAAAATTGAAAATTTGTATATATGAGGAGAGTACATATTCAATAGGAAAAGAATTAGTTGATTTTAAAAAATATAAATCAGTGGCATATCAATTAAAAGATGGAAAATAATCTAAGAGGTGTGAGCTTGTTATAGAACAATTACTTGTATTAGAATATATGGTCAAATTTAGAGAGAAAATTGTTTATGAGTATGCAAGCACACACACATAGAGCTTGATGGTTGGATAAACAATTCAAGTTAAGAAAGGACACATTCTCACTTGGTACTATTGTTTAGTATTTGACTTCGTAGAGAATTACACATTACAGCCACAAATGGAGATTTAGTCTCAATACTATAACTCAGTGCAAGTTGATATTTTTGTGCATATAACATTCATGCACTCTTGAAAGCATTGAGAAAGATAAAAAAATATTAAGAATGTCATTTCTACATCGGTGATGATTGGACACATTCTATAGAATATGTGCAATGGTGTTCAGGTGTTTAATGTGAACTTAAATGAGAGGAACATTTTTTTAATCAACATTACATTTGGTCAAACAACTACACATCAATTAAAGAATGCACGAATATTTTATTGGCTAAGCGGGATGCACAAAGAAAAAAGTGTACAACATATATGGATTTTCCTCGAGATGGGACATGGGAAGGGAGAGCATGATGGTGCGGAAGCATGTATGAAAAAAGCACTTTGGAAGAGAAGAGTTAAAGTTCAAAGATGGTGCTAAATTTGCATAGTGCAAAAAACATTGTTGATTAGTGTGTCGAGAACATGAGCCATGAATCTCAAGAGAGTTCAACAATTCGTAGATATTTTTGGTTGATAGAGGAACACCATTTGGCAAGCTATGAAGATTGTATGATAGTTTCAGGATCAATCAAGTTATATGCACTCATTCCATAGTTCAAATGCAAGTTCTTAGACTATTTATACTAGGTGCATGGCATGTTTTTGTATATCATGCATTGATTTTGCATGGAATGAATGTGAGTCACAATAATGGGTGGATGAATGGACTTGTAGACCTCTAATTCCACTCAACACATATCAAGTTTCACGAGTATTACAACTTACAGTGTCTTCAAATCATATGACAACATCACTAACTTTGACCAAGTCTCTGATTTAGTGCAACAAGGTACATATGTATGTCATGTTTTAGATTTATAAATTATTAAATGATCAACTCTTAATGTATTTTAAATTTGACTTGAGTTTTACTTTATGATGTAGGGCATGTTTTTGTAGTTATTGTGATAGAATTTAATCGAAGAGGGAACAAACTACTTCTTATCTTGTTGTGTAGAGGGGAAATAAATTTACTTGATAGTCATTAATAGTAAAAGCCTTGAGTATCCCCACTGGCATGATGGTAGTCACTAGGACTTGGCTTCGACGATATCCTATCAAAAAATCAGAATACTTAGTTGTTTGAAGACTATGAAGTACATCGAAAGATACTTGATATTCTCATTTGGTTATTGTAACAAATATTCAATTGATCAAATATTGAGGTAGGTCATTAAACAAGAATATGTGGAAGGTTTGTGAATAAGATTATGAAGCAATTCTTACTCTATTATCAAGAGTATAGTTGATCATTGCGGTTCGTTGGATTGAATTTAAAGGTATGTTCTTCATGAATTTAATTTGAATATTTACTTTAATGATTTTTGTTTAAATTCTATAGGATTTAAAATTCTATTTAATTGTTTACTAACACGTTTATGTAGGTTATTGGTGCCAAAAAAGCTTCCACCTTAACATGGTTGGAACTGTTAGTAGAGAATTTATTATTCTCAAAGCTAAGGAAAATTAAATATTAGAAATGAACAATAAACAAAAATTATCATTTCACCACCTATATTGTATGAAAAAATCTTATTAACATTCTCATTTCACCACCTATATTGTATAAAAAATCTTATTAAAATTCTCATTTCACCACCTATATTATATGAACCACCTATATTATTTGTGTGGTTAGCTCTTTGGTAAGCGAGATTGTAATTTCCATGTCACACCCGAGGCCAAGAAATATTTTAGTGGTACTTGGCCCTCTTGTTTCGCTCCTCAAACTTTTCCTTTCTCTCTCCATCGCACTCAGCTTTTCCATTCTTCCTCTACGTCCATTATTTGCTCTCAATATAAATATAAGATATGTCTTTCTGAGAGAAAATCTAGAACATGTTATGTTAACAAAATCGAAAAGGACAATGACCGTGCAACATTATCAACAAAGTATTTTGTCTTGGTATTATGGTTGGATGAGGGTCGAATCTTGAGGATCATATTCATATTCGGTGTATCATCGTCGAAGGGTAGGATTCCTATCAAACCAATTATTCATTATGATGTGGAAAATTAGCAAAGCAAAGGTGAAAGTGGGAGAATTAGATTTCATGGGTAATTAGTACTAAGTATCAAAAGACTTGGTGTCCCCAAATTTAACCATTGAAATCTGGGACTATTCATTTAAAAAAATTGTTCTTTTAAAAAAGCGAGTCTTTTGTGTTTTTATTGCTAGAAGATGTCTCTATTACATTAAGATATGAATCATATGAGCCAATTTTGACAAATACCGTGATGTTTTAAAACTCATTTTATCACTCCGCCAAGTTTGCTCTATGGGAAATTTTTATTTAATTATTTATTAAATAAATAAAGCCCCGTTTGAATTAAATTGTGCTTCGGTTGAATCTGTTGAAGTTTTGCATGCCAATATTCACACATCTCAATAGGATTTTCACTAGGAATGAATTCATGAAAGCATTACACTCAGAACTTTTGCAACGTTTTTCATTTTATTTATTTCTTTTGCGTTTGTTTTCGGTTTTCTCCATGATTTTGTCTACATTAAATTCCCTCGATCTAGTCTTTGTTTTATATAGTCTGTTTAATTTCAAACGTCGGAGATCGTTTATGGTCTCAACACCTTAAGGAAGGAATCAGCCTCGAAGGAAAACTTATGACCAAAAAGATGAATTCAATGAGTTTAAAAAGCCTCTCTAGGCAAGTCACACTAATTTTGGAATAAATAGATCTAATTAGCGGTATGGGAATTTTAGTAGTATACAGCGGTGGGAATTTCTTACTTTTGCATGAAGTCGAGAATCACTTAAGTTTTGATGGGAATATTAGAGGTGGCGGTGTAGAGTATTTCTTATCTACCTTGCGAGGTAAAAATTCTCATTATAAAGAAAAATCACTTAAAGCACCAATGGGAATTTCTTTCTCATCTAATAGGTTAACTTTTCCCATCAAAGAAGTTTATTCACCCATGCATGCAAGTCACACTTTATCAAAGGCTATTTTCCATACAAGTCACACTTTTTGGGAGATGATTTAAGTTGTCGATAGGAATTTCGGCGGTGGCGGGGGACGGGAATTTCTTACATTCCTGCAAGGTAAAAATTCCCATGATGAAGGACAAGTCACTTAAGTGGAAGAGGGGATTTTTGGAGCTGCAGTGCAAGGTGGAAATTCCCATCAAGTTGACTTTTTATTTTAGCATCTATACCTTTCAGAAAGTGTGACCCAACTTGGCATTAAATAATCAATTAATGTTATTTATTAATGGCTTTTTATCTAATTTTAGGCGATGTATGGAAGGAAAGTCAATACAAAAGGACAAGCTAAAAAGAAGCTGGAGGATGCATCTTTATAAATAAATAAAACAAATTTATTAAAAAATAAAGCACTGAGTGTTTGCATAATTGGGCGCCCAAATTAGATGAATAGACATGATTATTAATTAATTAAATTGCCATAAATAGGAATATGAAATTATTAAAAATAGTATGGTGGAGGTTATATAAGACACGAGAGCGTCATAAGAGAGGGACAACTAATTCTTTTTATGAATTTTTGCAGCGAGACATGTTTTAGCACCAAAGAAGGAGGATTTTACATTAAAGTTTATTTTCCCTCTATGGAAAGCTTCCGGTTTTGGCGCATAGGGTTAGGATACCTAATTTTTGTCATTCGAGCATTTGCATGTTAGTATATATGCCCAGTGAATTAAATAATATTTTTCTTGCTTTGCGTGTAAGCAAAACCTCAAATTTTAGGGCAGTAGGTTTTATATGTAGATTTTGGTGATAAAAATCAAGTATTAATGCCATGGACTCCATCAAATCGAATTAATTGCAAAATGGTAGCAGCACAACGAGAAAAAAATCGAGATGGAGTAAAACCGTGATAGGATTTCTTAAAGGGTCCTAACATGGAGGTGTAGGATCATATGAGACCTCTCCAGGTGCCACGGATACTGAGATATCACTCATCGAAGTTATATTTTTTGGTCGCAGGGCTCTTAAAGGACTACGGATGAAGTAGCAGAATAAGAAGCTGACACCACTTTGCATCGACACTAAAATGACACCTTCATTAGTATTTACTGCCATAACCATACATGTTGTCATAGTTGGTTGGGTTGAAGAGCTTGTTTGTAAATTATTGCGTTCATAGCCTTATCTTGACTCAAAGTACAATATTTTGCATTGTTGCAAACAATAACACAATGAGAAGAAAAATGAGATGGATTAAATCATGATAGGATATCTAGTGGATTCCTATGTGGAGGTGTAGGATCAAACAAGACCCTCTAGGTACATGGAAGTCCGAGATATCACCTGTTGAAGTTATAGAATTTTTGGTCTCAGGACTCTTAAGGGACTATGCTCGAATGAAGTAGCCCAAAAGCAACGGCACCATCCGGAACATCGAAACAAAGCCTCTAATAGAATTTACTAGGACATCTGGGCGTGTTAACCTACTTGTCATTTCGGTTCCACGAGCTTCCATTTGTAAAATAATACATTGGACAACCTTACACTCTCATATGGGAATTAATATCGCTGTAAATCTTTCTTATTTAGTTCTAAATGGGAGTCGGTGGCCTTCGGCTTAGTGACCTTCCATTAATTTATAATTCCTTCATGATAAACCCATGGATGATTTCAAAAGCGCCTTTAAAATTATAGAGGTAGCCATCAAGCCTAGTGTTGTCACCCATTATAAAATGGTGCAAATTTTTGAAAATTTTAAAATTTTGGGTTAGATGCCTTTGTTGCGGATATTAAAACCTTCTGAAATAAAAGTATTGATTGTTATCCAATTTCACTACCCTGGTGAAATTGGACAATGGGTGAGCTTGCATTGTGAAAATTGGTTAAGAGGCCCACCTTTAGGAAAAATGGAAAAATCAAGAACATTGCTCGGGAAACACCTCCAAGCACTCTGGTTGTAATAGGCCAGAGGCATGATTGATAAGGGTTAAAATTTGTTGGAGCCCTTGGTCATTTAATGGTGAGCTAGGCCTTTTGTTGAGCTCATTCTTGGGAAAAATGAGCTAAAGGCAAGTTCTTAACCAAAGCAGTGCAAATGTGCAAAGCCAAATCTCTTTATGCGATTTACTCCTAATGAACCGAGCTCATTGATCTCATAATCGAGTTATTTAGTAGTGATTGAGCTCATAAGAACCAATTCATTTAAATGAAGGAGCTAGGACCATGAAAGATCAAGGCTGAGCGGGTTATTGATAGATGGGTTGTTGCATGCAGCCAAACTCATAAATGGAGATCAAGATGCTAATAATTCATTGAGCTACTAAAGGTACCCAGCCATTAAGATACAAAAGGTTGATTTTATGAGGAGAAATGAGCTCAGTTAATATACACTGAGCCAAGCATGGAGTTACCTAGGGGGAAGGACGAGATAACAAAGAAGGCCGAGTGGATTTAAATGAATGTAGAATCGCTCTATGAATCAAGCTGCTTTGAAGAAAATTTTGAGCTCTATATTGTAAAACGAGCTAGTTCGGGTTTTGCAAAGAAAATAGGTCATTCAACCAAGCCACAGGAGCCTATGGGTGGAGACCCAAGTCGTTTCGCATGGCATGAGTCATTCCATAATAAGCGAGCCACATGTCAAGGTCATCAAGCTATTTGAATAGAATATCAAGTTGGCACTGTCAGGAGCCACAAAATTAGGAGCACTCGATAATGGTGAAAGGCCAAGTTGCTCCTTGAGGGCCCGGGTTGATGTATATTATGACCGAGTTCAAAACCATGCATATACGAGTCGATTCTAACATCCATGCCCATCCATCGATTTCAAAGGAGTTAAGTTGCTTCGAGATTGAGTTTAGTAATGTGATGTGTTAGAATAACCGAGTTGAGCTTACATCAAATTAGATATCATGGTAGGAAGACAGGTAGCATTGAGCCATTATGAGGGCCAGGCCGAGCTAAATTGGAATTATGAAAAGTCGATTTAAATCTCAAAACCGAGCTATTTCCCACGAATGGCTGGACTCACTTTTCACATGCCATGTTGATAGATGGTGAACGTGGTATAGAGGAAGGGGACGAGATCTTGGAGCTCACATCAATGATCAAGTCTGTTGCAGGGAACCCAATTTCATAATGTTGGAGATGTCAAGTCGAGACATGATTTGTTATCTTAGCATCGAATTGGTGGGGAAGCCTGTTGAGAGTCTGGACCGAGTCACTCCACGATAGGAAATCTCCCTAAATCAGTTCGCATGGGAAGCAAGTATTCTACAAAATAATCTGAGCTCCTCACAGTCTACTAGATATTAAAGAACCAAATTTCAATAAAGATGATCGAGCTTAGGAATGGCTTAGTGCATGAATATGAAAGATGGGGTGAATAAGGTGGTCGGGCTATTTTTGATCAAAGGCGAGTCTGCCATGTGGAACAAGCCGAGCACTTACCAGACCAAGCGAGGACTTAGCAGGATGGCGAGATAGTGTCAGAGCTGGGTCGTGTGGGCGATTAAAACCCGCATTTTCCACAAGGATTTTAATTTCAGTAAATCGGGCTTGGGGAGTGTGAGCTTCACATGGGACATTGGTGCAGCGAAGAGCTGAGATTGTCGCAGGACTATGTGTTGCGGAAAAGGCTTAAAAAAGAAGGCCGAGGCGGTCCATGGGCCTCGCGGGACACGAAAACCCGACAATGCCACAGGATTACCAATGCAGAGAAGATGGAGTTGGGCTGTTCTAATGGCACGAGATGGGTTCAGGAGGAAAGGAAGTGCGGTGAACTTGACCACTCAATACATGAAGTGACACGCAACCGAGAGATGGAAAATAGGTAAGAAGGTGGGTGAGTCAGCAAGAATGCAAACCATTGCAATGCCACAAAACAAATGGCTTGGTGTGTATGGAGGATAGGTCGGTGCAAGGATTCCGAGCTGGAAACAAAAAATCAATAATAGCAGTGAGCTCAGTGCACAAGGTAAATGAGCCCAATGTGGAGGTACGAGGGTGAGTACCAACTTAGTTTGATTGTCGGTATAAATAATACAAACCCCTCCTATTTGAAAGCAATGGAAATCAAAGTGGCCCCACCAATTTAAATGCCTCCAAGATATTTTAAAATGAGAAAACATTACAAAAGGAGAAAAATATTTTAAAATGATCTTTCCAGCTACCCAAAAAATTAATTCACAGTCCCGTAACAATGAAGTAAGCCTGGAAATCCCAAAACAGTTGCCTCTTCTTAGATGGTCGTATCTTGAGCAATTCTCAACAAAATCATGCAAATGAATACTCATTGGAATCATGGCTCCGAGATCTATGCACAACAATCAGAAAATCCATAAATTGATAAAGATTTCATAAAAGAATTTTTCAAGAAATGAACTCAGTACAAAATGTCAGCTTAATGGTATTTGAAAGTGTGATTAAGAGGCATGGGCATTGTTTCCATCAGAGCTGAGCTATGGGACAACATGAATAAGAAGTGAAATCCTCATCTAAGTGTTCATCAAGTGAAATATATTTAATTAATTTGTTCACCAAATTAATTAAATATCTATACATCGTAAATTGTAATGTAACATGTAACTCAAGTTGAGTCAACTTGAGGTTGGGATTGGGGTTAAAGATTAGTCAAGTAGTTTTATAACTACTTCTTGGAGAAGAATGCCTATATAAGGCTGCATTATAACGATAAGATTGGGGATCTCTTTCATTCTCTCATTTTTCCTTGAAGTTCCATGCTTTGGGAGAAAACTATTCTATCTATACATTTGATGCAACGTTGTGTACACACAAATCAATCTGATGCTTTCCATATCGTTGTGTTAATGATTTCTCAATTACAAAATCTGCTAAATTGCTTGTGATTGGATTATTAATACTGTTGTTCCTTCATAGTATGAATGACTCCCAAGTGAATCAGACTTTGTGTTGATGATCCAAGTATGTGGAAGTCGATCATGTTTCTAGTTCTAGTTTTGGTTCTAGTCATGGTCATTGAATATGGAAGAAAAGGAATCAACACTTGAATAATTATTCCCATTTAGATTATTGGCAATGCTAATGATAGTGGCGAGTTCTTGTGGAATTCGGTTGGAGGAAGGTGGGGTTGGCCTTGTTGGTTTTTCTCATGGCATCATAGGTAACCTTTTTGATATTATTGGAAAAGAACTCCCATGCTTGTGTGATAAGTTTAAAATCTCTATTTAGGCTCCTAAGAACTTGTTTTTATCATGATGTTAGAAATAACAAGGCTAGTTTTCTATATTGCTTTTTAATGAGAGCGGGATCAGAGGAGGAGGTTACCTATAAGATGGAATACCAATCAATGAGGCTGAAGGAGTTACCTTTAATATGGAATACCAGTAAGCTATTGTGAGTTATGAGACAATTTCCTTTAGAGCCATAGAGCAAGGAGTTTGAAAGTAAGTGAAAAGAACAAGGATGGATGAGTGGTTTGGGAGAAAAGAGTGAGAGTGATATCAATGGGGATGAGTGTGGAGTTTCTAAGAGAACCTAGATCAAGATCAAGCAAAAATAAGTGTAACAAAGTAGGCTGAAATAGGATAGAAAGTGATTGAAAGGTGTTTGTACAAGGTTCTTGTTAAGAAGAAGTAAGCCATTTTTGCAAGTTTTTGACAAGTTTGAATAATTTTCTTGATTCTATCATTGAGAGATGGTTGTGTTTTTGATGCTCTGCATCACTTGGGAACCTCATACAAGTGGATATTTGCCACACACAGTACGAGAGGGATAAGGCTAGTTAGTGCTTGAGAGTAAAAAGTAAAAGGTGAGCTCTAAGGAGTTGTAGAAGGAGTTGGAGTCTAAGATTTTGGGAGCACCTTAGGGATGGAAAAAGTGAACTAATGAAGCTTGTAAGAATTTTGGGTATCCTTAGATCCTTATATCCATGCTTGTTGCAAAAACATTGTCTTAAGGGGCATAGTTTTTGATAGTTTTGGTAAGATGAAGCACAAGTAAGGTAAATACACATATACACATTGATAAATTGAGTGAATAATTACTCAGATTAGATAACTCTTTATATACATACATTATATAAATATTGATTTCAAAAGTTTCATGCATATTATACATTGAAAACGCTAGTATACAACACCAATAAATGAAAAAATAATCCATAATGTCTTATATTGTCAAGTGCACATCATATTAGTTTCATACAAAAATAATCTCATAAATGTAAGGTCTCATACAAAATTATCAAGTTCCAAATTGTATTAGCATATATAATAAATATAAAAATGTATGAATAGGTCATATAATATCAAGTGAATGTCATATAGGCGTACATACAATGTTGAACGTGCATACAATGCCATGCACATAGGCATAAAAAATGTCATAAGACATATATATCCTAATCATCAAAATTTATCCCCTCTGTGGCCTTTCTTGAAGAATTCCCTCCTTTAGGCGTAGATGGAGATCTGTGAGATGAAATTGGATCCCCCATTTGGACAATGAGTCCTCTTCCACTCTAAACTTGCCTATAGTTGAACCTATAAATGTAAACAATTTTTTGTCAAAATTTAATATATGAGTTTTCAACATGTATAAGACCATGCTAATGAAACTATTTACATTTACACGCACTTGCCACATGATCTCTCGGTCACGTTGAATCTGCATCTCACGCTCGGATGAGTCATAGAGATCTCTAGAGCATGAATGGGGGTATTAAAATGATGAGCTCGAGGAGTATGTACTCTCAGTAAAAATGGAAGGATTTGAACCCTACATACACATAAGATCACAAAATAAAACATCAAAATTAGCGAGAATAGAACTATGTTAACAATAAATTTTTTTGAATGCAGATTAAAAATTTACACCAACTAAGTACATATATGTGTAATGACAATATTTTATCTAATTTTACTAATATCAACTATTTTTTTCTTGCATGCCATACATGAATCATATGAGCATGGGCTCTTACACTGTCGTAAGTAACTCCTGCGTATACACTGATAGCGCAAATTATTAACATACTTTAATATTGTTATAATGAAAGACATTATTAACATAATTTAACATAATATTAATTACACAAGTTATTTAACGAAAATATATGTAGTTTGAATACTGGATGAGTTGTTGCACAAATGAAATCACGGAGAGGCAACACCTTTCTCTACTCCTCACAAAGATGGTGTGCAATCCAGTGAGGTCATCAACTTTATCAAACATATATCATGTCAAGTTAGTTGAACATATATAATATATACAAGAACATACATATATATAGACATATATTTGAGTTCAAAAGTTATATATATTTTCATATGTGAAAATTTTACACAATTAACATTCTAAATTACCTCTGTGAATGTATGCATAGGCATGGTGCTCACAACTTGTGGTCGGGATGATGACATCCCTCCCACACACTGTAATATCAATGCATACATGTACAAATACAATTATTTCAAAAATTTAACATATATAAGTAAATCAAGTACTCAAATATTTTTGTAACATACATAGTAAAAAAACAAATGCTGCGAAGGTATCACGATGTCACGGAATCCAAATGTATTGCTAAAAAAGGTATCTGACATAGTGACATCATCATGTGTACCAACAAAAATTAATCCACCAACACCAGCATGCATGAAAGTATCATCCTCCTTGGGACCCAAGCATATGTTACCACATGACGTGTAAATATGTGGCCTCATGCTAATACTAAGCGAGGGAATAATCTATGTACATCCATGAAGATCTGGATCATAAATATCCCTCATATGTTAGATAAGGGTATCAGATAGTGCATGAAGCATGTGTAGTGTATCAATCTCTATTTTCTCCTTCACTGCTAGAGGAACAATATCGGGATGAGGGGATTTTTATGGGGACTCTACGTTGTTGAATAGGTGCACATTGTGCACCTAATTGATCATGTGCGAGAGCCTTTTCCTCTACAGGAAATCCACGAAAATCAACACAGGAAATCCGAAAATCAAAATAGTTTGGGATCTCGTTGAGGATAAACTTGTAATAGAGTTTCCTCATCCTTTGTTATTCGAGGTGGAAAATCAAACACCATCCACCATCGGTCCCAAAAATTATTTTTAATCAAATCACTATTGCACCAATGGATTGGAAACTATTTGCATGACAACATAACATGAAAATTGGTATTGGAGTCCATGAATAAGGCACTTATGAGGTATTTTTGTATTTTTATTTTTTCTTTACATCCATATATGAAAATTTGTTGGCATAATATTCCTAGAATGTTCTCTATAATATTTCCGATCATCAATTTGACTCGTTGTCACGTCGACTTGAGCCCTTAATGACTCTAATGTGTTTACTGAGAGAGTCTGATGGGGTTTGAAGAATGGAAATCCCTTGTTTTTTTAATTAACTCCTCAATTTCAATCTTGTTTTCCACTATGTGGGCTACTAAATCCTCCCGACTACATGAGGATGTTCAAAAGCTGTAGGATGGCTATGAGGGTTCACGATGGTAATTACGCAGGGTTTAGTTGTGGTTGAGGTGGAATTGTGATAAAAAAATGTATTCAATTCAAATTCTACTATATAATTTCAAAAATTCAATGCAAGTTAGATAAACTAATTTTTCCTACCTCTTCTCGCGTGGCACCATTTTCTATTCGATCTTGCGAAAATTCTCGGATGATCATAGGAGCTAGATCCAATGAATATAAAGTGCGAGTGCAAGGTTTTGATCTCAAACTCACATTTGGAGGAAATAGAAATGAAGGGGGCTTAGGATTTTTATTTATTTATAGTTTTATAAAACACATACGCATTATAACGTGTACACATTTTAGGTTTTGAATTACCAAACCAAAGAAAATATAACACGATCACATTATGTCAAAAACGTACATGTTTTGTTCATTTCTCTTTTGTGTCTACTTATTGGCCCCATATTGGTGCACTTACCTTTTCAAATCTCTTATGTATTGTTTCTTATTTTTCAAGAGTGTATGCAAACTTTTTAATTTTTCTAGAATTTCTGTATGGTCTTGGGATTTGTTTAAAATTGTAGATACCTAAATATTGACCTATCAACATTTGGCGATTGATTATTAGCATGTATCCGACCCATGACTCATTATACGATAAATAAAATAATTACTAGACATTTATTGCTCAACTAGCACTATTGGCCACTAATTCACACGTGTTATCCATCATTGTGAAAGCTGTTAAAATACTATTTTCATAAAATATAACACATCTTTAGACATATGACAACCATCTCTAATTGAAAATCAACATTGTGCACTTCACCAGGACAAAACCGTATAGCTGACATTATCATGAACTAATGACTTCATTTTCAAAGCTCTAATAGTAAAATTTGTCACAAGTTATCATAGTCAACCTAGTGTCATTTGAGAGGGAAATCTTGGCGCAAAAATCACCTATAGAAGCACATTTACTTAACCCATTCTAAAGTCCTCACATCTCATATATTTGGGCTACCAAAGATATTAAAACAAAGTACCCAATTGTTAAATTAGTCTTTCAAATATATCCAACCAACTCTATTTTAAACACATCACTTTGAAAGCCACCCTAAGCCATGTGAAAACTAAATCACATGTCACATATCATTGTTGAGTGTTGGATGTCCTAAAAGGGTTTTCATTTCCAAAATATGTTTGACATAAATCTTGCACACATACACTAAGTAGTTAATTACGAGGGTTTGATGCCTCTTCAAAGTATTTCTATATAGGCATGGTGGGTGCCATATAACCCAAACTTACAAACTCATTGTTATGTCCCTAAGAAAATAATAATAAGAGAATCCTTAATTAACAACATAAGTGTGGTCACATAAATTCAACCGTTAAAGACAAATTTACAAACACAAAGGAACATCATGCTAGAAGCAATATTTAGTCATACTCATCAAAGGATGAATTTGTCAAAGAGGAAAAATTCACCTAGGTAACTTTTCAAATACATGTGACTTCATCATTCTTTGCAAAAGTACACTCTTATATTTGTAGGAAAATATTATGCACACCCTTCTTGCACATTTCAAAATCACTTTCATCACATCTCGTCAATAATCATTGGAATCCTATCTAATGCTAGTTCTCGAATTCCTAACTAGTTCATTTATGCTAGTGCAACTATTGTATTTTACCTGAATATGATTTAAGATTTGAATGTTTATTACTCTCATTGTAATTTGATCATATATCATTAATACATAATTGTTTAATATCTTAATTAGATTAACCCTAAATTTGGTAATACATAAATTTTATAAATACTGAGGGCTTGAATAAATGTACCAAGATTGTGTAAGCATGAAAAATGCATAAGATCTAAGCAATAAAAGGAAATGTCACAAATAATAACTCATGGGTCCCCGAGGTTGAGTATACATGTTATGATATAAGAAGTGTGAATCTTAATGTGTAATTTTTAGCAAGAAGAGGCACAAACCGTCAAAATGAACCATATACACTGAGGGCGAGAATAAAATTATGTCATGCATATTTAATTTTGATTGTAACATAAGTGTGTAGTGTAGACAAGCATTGTATTTTCATTAAAACTACTTAGTAGGAGATGGGATATAGATATTACATCTTACAGTGGTTGTGAAGGAAATAACATCACCAAGGGTTAGTAGCCAATGTAGCGGTGATCGAATACAAAGAAAAGTGAATATAGCAAGTGATCCAAATAGTTATTTTTAGTCTTGTCAAAGAAGGGTTAGAGACTTTGCAATAATATAGGATTATATAAGTTGTAAAATGATTATTTGTCGTGTTATCCATTGTATAACCAAAGGCATAGGTCCAAAGAGATAATAGCATTAAAGTCTTTTTTGTGTCGATCCGATCACGTTTAGAACCCATATGAATGTAAAGTGTAATTACATAATTATATTTTTGTGAATATATAGAATAGTAATCATTACTGCAAGTAAAAGAGTGACAATATCAAGGTTGATCTCATATACCCTTGGATATTTGGGGTTGAATAAATGAATTTAATCATATAGAGTGGTTTCTTGCTAATGTAATATTAATAGATAACTCAAAATAGGATGTAATCACATATTGTTTTATAATCATGTGAAATGAGAAGGATATTGAAAAGTGTGAGATTATAATACCAATACACGTGATGGTGTATAAAATAGATAAGTAGAAGTCAATATAATGTCATTTTTTTCGTGTGTAGGTAAAAACATCAAATGTAAACCCTTTTTACAATGCTAGTGTCACTTTCAAATATAGATAGGGATTAAATTCTAAATTTTGAAATTAATTTGTCTTGTAGAAAATTTGTATTTGTAATATGTGACCATTGATCATGCATTCACGATAAGATATATCTACCACATGTTTTACCTATATTCACGAGCTTACGGTTAGTGGTGCATTGCCATATTTGGTAATTTTCTCTGATGTTTTGATTTTTTTCAAATTTTTGTCAAAATTTTAATTTTTAGGGTATATGGGACTCCTTTACATGTAATGGATGAGTCTGTCTTAGAATAATTTAGTTGATGATGTAGAAGCATTTGAGTTCATATGAAATCCTCCATGAAACATAAACACTTAGTCTTGTAAATAAAGTTTTACATAATGACTTTGCACAGTACCACACCACTACATGAACAAGCCATACAAATATCCCTAAGCCTTATATTCTATTACCTTTTTGTTTTGTGAAAATAGTGAAAAAAAATCTCGAGCCTCGAAAAACTATAAACACCACACAATCTTACCTAAGATACACTCTACGTGGATTCCAAAACATGTGACACTTTGAGGCATGAGATTATTTCAATCCAACTTACATAGAAAGCCTTATTTCACAATAGGATTATACACATCTTGTGCAATCATACCACACAATATCATTCACAGATCGATGATGTTTTTCCAAATCCACCAATGTCTATCTAGATCTATAAACATCGTTGTCATGTTGTTAGATGCCAAAAAAAGCCAACAAGAACTATGATTTGATGGGACCACTGCTAGTTGATCTAGATGATTGTATCTACACACCTAGAGTGATTGGAAATATCGCTACACTTGTGAACATACACATATGGAACTTGATATCCTACATGACCAAGGACCACATAATTCAAGCACGATCATATGTAAAGGGACATTGAAAGTATATCATATGGCTGACCATGGACACTTGAGAAGATATTATTTAGGGGATATTTAACCTATTTGGCATATTTACTCTCCTTCTTAAGCACACATGAATTTTATAAATAAAATGAATTTTCATACTTGTAAGGAATCTTAATTTGGATCTTAAGTCTTATTTTCAAGCTAGTCTTAATCAAAAGCAATCGTCCTTGTAAGTGTGAACCCAAGTTTGGTAATTTAGAAGCTTGGAAGAGTTTGTAAGCTTAGGATAGGTCTAGGTTGGAAATTCTTAGCAAAATTCTTATGGGGTATCATAGGAGACTATAATTGGAGTGTATTGGTGATGTGACTAAATTTTAATTCACTTTCCTTACATTTAATAGATTTATTATCATTTAATTATTTGGTTTAGAATCTATTCTTGAGATATCAACTTTTTGTGGTCTACTCGACAAGGGATATGTTTTGGAAGGTGTTCCTTCATTAGGAACCCTAGTCATGACTACATCACTCTGGTATCAAAGTCAGGATTTGCATCCTATTGAGGTTAGCTAGAGCATAGAAATTATTAGCCTTGTTATAGATATTTGTGTGATTATCAATCTGGGTTCTATGAGAGAACTTAACATTTAATCCTTTCCATATTGGGGGTGTGGGTAGAAGGTAGTTATATAAAACTCAATA
This sequence comes from Taxus wallichiana var. yunnanensis, assembly GCA_018340775.1. Taxonomy (NCBI): domain Eukaryota; kingdom Viridiplantae; phylum Streptophyta; class Pinopsida; order Cupressales; family Taxaceae; genus Taxus; species Taxus wallichiana. The sequence goes on along the minus strand of CM031234.1, from coordinate 388,976,811 downwards.
TTTTTATTTATGTGATATAGATGATGAATTCATGTTTACTATGTTGATCATATCATGCAGTTTAAATTTCTCACATTCATTATTTGTGTGATATATTTGACGTGTGTTTTAAATTCTTACATTCATTTTAGATGTTTTAAATTTTATAGTGATGGATTTGTAATGATGCTTATATTTCATTGTGTATATATAGCTTGTGATGTTGCTCACTCAATTAAGTGTATCCAGATATTGTTTGAAATCAACTAACCACACATGTAACTTCACGGTCATCACATATATCAATATAGCTTATGATTTTTTATTATATAGTTTGACTCAATTCATCCGCTTTGGGTAATTAGGATATGTGTAGTTCTAATTTGAGACACAATCATATAGTGGTTCATATGCATATAATTGACCATGTTTGATTGTTTTACGATGTTGTACTAGATCTTGTTGTGCATGGATTACTTCATATGTTAAATTTCTCAATCCTTTGGTATGTGATGTAGTATCTTTTAATTTTTCAAAAGGTATGAAATAAAAAATATCATCTAGTTGGTGTGATACATAATCCAATTTTATTGGTTTGGATTCTTTATATTTTCTCTTTGTCATTTTTCTCTTGTCCCACTTGATTTGTAGAAATAGGAATTTTTTTCTCAATGAAAGGAGATGAGATTTCCTCAATAAGCTCTTGATTTATTGTGATAAAATTCACTTTTTGTAATTACTCTTCCTCAATAATTAATTATTGTGCTTTTTTAATAGTCGTTGATTTCTCTTATTCAATAGGCATATGCATTGATTGTTCATGCTCCCTAATAATATATGTTTCTTTATTTAGTTTATCTTTAAGTACTAGATACTTGATTTGATGTAGATACATTAGTTGAAGTATTCTCTTTTGTAGGAGTTAAATTGTATGGAGATAAATCACACTTTACATTAACCATTTTTCCATCATAGAGGAAAGTGATACGACCATTATGACTATTGATAGTTATTTCCATTTGTGTCAACCATTGTTTTCCCAAAATAGCACAAAGTCTTTGATGTTAGCCAATAATTGAAATTTTGTGTATTTAACATTGGGTCCTATTTCCACATGCAAATTAAAATTTACCAATAAACAAAGATATGGCATAGAATATTGCAACCATTTTTTATCATAACCTAACTTATCAATTAGAGTGAGGATAAATGTGTTGTGTGTATTTCAATATTAATTGTCACCTTGTTATGAATTTCAATGTTTATTGATGCTCATATGAAAAATGGCTCAATGTTTTGCTTTTTATATAGTGCTTGACTAATTTTTTTCCTTGATTACTTCCTTTTATTTGTGCAAAGTTGTTCACCATTGTATATAATTTATTCTACTCTTATGGGGTATTATACTCTTATGGTGCCTTATGTTCTTTAGTCTTTTTTTCTTCCCATTTTATAACATGCTCATTAGTGATATGTCGAATATGATCATGTAAAGTCTAACACTAGTTTTGCATATCCATTAATGCGATGATAGTTACCAAATGCTCATCCTCATTGTCATATCAAATAATGTTGTGGTCAATATCATGTACTAGGTATCTTGATAAGATTATTATCAAGAAACTTGCATATAATAGTGGTATATGCACATTGGTATTGCATTGGATTATACAATTTTGAATATAATTTTTGTTAGTTGAATATTGTTCATCATTGTAAGTTTAGCGACTCAAAATTGTGCATAGTTGTTGAAATAAAATCAATATATATAGTATATGAAATATGGATCCTTTCCACATGTCTAAGTGCATGCAACAAGTTTTGAGCATCTCAAATGTAAGGGCGTCAATGAGATTAGGGTGTCCATCCATCAAACCTTCCTAAAAAACTACTCATTTTTCCACTAATTGAGAAATATAATCATATGGTTAATTAAACATTGAATTTATAAACGGAGTTACTAAACCTTTTGAAAAACATGAGATGTTGTTCCTTATATCTTGGGTGGAATGAAAACTAGTAGACAAAAAATGTGAATATCAAAATACGCATGAGTAGACTCGTCGGGATGTTGACATCTTTACTTCAAGTGCTCAAAAAAATCAATGAGAAATAGGAAGGGATTGGAAATGACTGAGGAATATATTTTGAAATGATGGATGACTATAAATTAAATCACTAAACAAGTCACAAAATTATATTATTGTTCTAGTGAGGCCATGTGGGAAGGCTTTAAGAAAAATTATATCATTGTGTGTATATCACTAGAAGAGTCTACCCAATTATGAATGTGGTTGTTAGGGCCCTCTTTTCCTATGAATATGATGAACTCAAGAATATAAAATATAGGTGGAATGTTTAAGCATAAATGTTATGCACTATTACTTGATTAGAAACATAGTTTTTATCGACCCAAACATGTGAATTATTTGGAAGATAAGAATAGGTGTTTGAATTCACTTTATAATTACTGATATGGCTTACATCATGTATTGTGTTTGCTTGATTTGGATTAAAAAAATTGAGAAGGTGTAACACGTGGTGAATTAATCTTGGGAGGCTCTATAAGAGGCTTATGAGAAAGATATGGATTACTAACACATGAATTTAAAACTTGACACTATGATAAGACACATCCATTTGTTTTCGAAGAAACCATTATTTTGACCTAGAATATTAAGATTTTTTAAAATATATGCAAAATTATTATTTAAAGAAACATATGTATAAATAATATTTTTATCATTTGCAACAAGAAAATTTCCATTATTTCCAAGCAAAACATTATGACTATTTGCATTCATATCCATAACATAAGTGGTTGTATGATCTTGATTGGCGATAATCCAATGGAAAACACATAATGATGGTGTTTAATGTGTTAGAACAATCAATTAAAAATGAAAGAGATGTAGAAAAAAAAAAATTGCGACTCTTCGTAAAAGAGGTGTATCTTGTGAGAGATCTATCTCTTTATTCAAAACAAACTACTTTTCAACTATATAATGGAGAAGTTGAAAAGCTATGAAAAATGGAACATGAAGAGTTTCATATGGGAATTGAAAGGTCATCCTACATAGATACCATATGTATCCACTTTAGGGGTGGATTTGAAAAGATATAAGTAGAAAAATACAAAACTTATCTTATTACTATTTTTAGTTCTCCTTATTGAGGTCCTATTTCCTAGCCAATTAACTCGATTTGTGAACTGAGGGAACCATTGGAAAGATGATGAAGTGAACTTGAAAAAAAAATCCATGACCATACACTTTACCATTTGTTATATTTTAAATTCCATAAATTCTTTAAAGACCCTAAAAAAGTAAAATACCAAATTTTGTCAAAAATTGCTAAAAATATATTTTGGGACTTTCTAAAAATAGAATTTCAGAAATCTTGTTCTAGATCATTCATTCCTCCTTAAGAAGAAATGGGCCCCATTGCATCTAAATTTTGGACCAAGTGCATAATTTTTTTAATATCGTTCTTCATGAAACAATTCCCTTGGTGTGTTATTTTCTTTACCTTCATTAGGGTAAAATTTGATTTGTTAATGCTTTATGTCCTCAACCACCCTAACAATTATTTTATCATAGTTCACTAGTATGATATAATTTGAGTTCCTATATTTCCTCTATAACTACTCACCAATGTTTTATATATCCAAGAGTGGTGGAAAGTATGGGTGCAGAAAATCAACATTGAAAATTGGATTTAACACAATGTAGGGTGGAAGATTAAGCTCAAATGCATTCTCACCAACTTGTTTTGGTGATGGTATACAAAACATATAGTAGAGGTTCAATTTTAATGTATGGAAACTTGAGTTTCTATTTCTAAATATGTAGCTAGATTGGTCCCCCAATCTAAATTGATAAGGATCTTGATAGGTATTATAACACTACTTATACTTCTAATTGGTCATTTCCATAAACTCATGAACCTGCTATTGGATGTGTTGAATTCATTCCAAAATTTAGTTTCCTTATCCACTTATTTCTATGTATAAGAATATTATTCTTCCAACATAATATGAAATGCTACATTAATGGGATCCTGTGGATGGAATCCAATATAAACCTAAAATGTGATATGCCCCATAGAGATATTAAGAGATCAATTGTAGTTATGTTGGACACATATGAGATTATTATCCCATGTGCAGGATGTTTAGAGTGATACATTAAAAAATCTATGAACAATTATGTGGTTGAATACCTCTATTTTCCCATTTGTCTATGGGTGGAATGTAGTGGACTTGTTAAATTATGTGTCCATCATGGACCATAGTACAAACTATAAATTCTCCACATATCTAGAATGTTGATCTAACATGATACATATTGGGAAGGTAAAAAAAAACCCACCTATGCTTAAAGAAGAGTTTTGTAGTCTTCTCTATTGAGATATTGATGTCCCAGATTTCACCCTCAAATATGGGACTACCCCTTTTTTAAAAATCGTTCTTTTTCAAGTTACGGGTCGTTTTGTGTTTGTTTTCCCTGAAATTGTTTGCATTACTCTAAGGTATCTCCAAAGAATCATAAAATACAAATTTCCCAAGTACCACATGTTAAAACTCACTTAATCCCTTCTCCAGACCTTGTCTGCAAGTGTTTTATTTATTAAATAAATAAAGTTCCTTTAAAAATAGATTGAGCTAAAATTGGAGGATTTAGGTTATATAAAGCACTTCACCCCATAATTATTACATGTTGGTGAGGAAATTTGTCAGGTGGACAAACTTGTGGATTCCTTTCCAACACTGGGAATCTAAGTCCCTCTACTTAACCGGTGCGATTGTTGTGCATACATGCGTGAGTAAGCGTGGATTTCTATGGTGGCCTTTCAAGGGGATCAACAGGGCACTCCACGACGACCTGCGGAAAATGCTTGCGATTATACTGGGGGAATTTTCTATGAAGGTGGGAAAGGGAGTGAGAAAAGAGGTAGGAGAACTAATGTTGCAGGTAGAAAATCAGATTCGACACGCACTAGTTAGAAACTTCATCACATGCACTAAATTTAGAGGAAACAACCCTGCAAATGGCAACAAGACCGAATAGAATTTGATGAACACAAAGTATCATGAAATCCCTCAATCAAAGAAAGCTAGAAACTCCTTCTTGTATTGATGCTTAAACAGAAGTTGTACATAGTGGAGAAATGGAGGAAATTGAGAAAGGGGGAGAATGGAAGAAAATGGCTATCTCCTTTGTTCTCTCAAAGTACAATATACTCTTGAGTTTACAAGATCAATCACCAACCTTGTATAATGGCGTGAAGAAGCCATTAAATATCTTGCAAGAAATGGTTACAACTTATTCTTTGTTAGCAAGAAATGGTTTACAACGTCGTTCAAATTCTTGATTCGTGAAGAAAACACCAATGGAGGAAAAACCGGACTTTTCATAATGTAGGTATATTACACTCATTTTGTAACTTTGAATTTGAACCGTTCATCTTTCCTTTGAAACTTTAAACCAGAGCCATCCACGTGGGAGAAATTTCTGCGGCGGTCGTGGAGGATGCCTTTTTCATTTTTGTGACTTTATAGAGATTTGGAATTTTTACATTTTTGGTCCACCTTCTTCTTTTGATATAATCCTGACACGTGGCTTCACTTGATTGGCGAAGGAGTCACGAGTCACTTTTATAATTTTACCTTTTTTCAATGCGGGCTCAAAAACACAAATTGCTCCGCCAGGCCCGCCTCCTGCTTTGACTCTTTTGATGCGGGCTCAACATTTGACTTTTTCCCTCTTAGCATGATTGGGGTTGCGGGTCACTTTATGAATTTTAGCCCCTTTTTACATAAAGGCTCAAAAACACAAATTGCTCCGACCCGCTTCTCTTCTTTGACTTTCCAACGATGGGCATAAGATTTGACTTTTCCTTTGTGTTTGTCGAGGTCTGCTAGTCACTTTTTAACTTTAAGCCCCTTTAATGAAAAAGGCTCAAATTATCAAATCTCCTGACGGTCCGCCTCCCTTCTTTGAATCTTTTGATGCCTGCTCAACATTTTACTTTTTCCCTCATAGCATGATCGAGGTGCGGGTTACTTTATGATTTTGGACATTTTTACATAAAGGCTCAAAAACAAAATTGCTTCACCGACCCGCCTCAATTAGATATTCCCACGTACCCGTGGATAATGGGGCCAAAATTTGATGGGGAAGAAAATTCCTATCATTCACGACTATGGAAAAATGCAGAGAAGAAGAAAACTCCACCATTTCGCGCTTGATTTTCAAATTTATTTCATGGACCAAGGGATTGAAAACAATACAAGGTTCGATGATCCATGGCCATAGAAAGGTTGAAAATTTAATTCAAATGAGGACAACAATAGAGTTTTCACGCGTCCAGACAAGGAAACGAAAAATTTATCAAACCACGCAGACTGGAGAGTTTAAACAACTTCAAAGCATAAATTTCTCTATCTTTTCAGACTTCCAACTTTACTTGAACACTTCTAGAGGGCGTGAGCTCAAAATTTTCAAATTTGATTTAAAAATTGAGGGGGATTTTGAGGATGAAAACAACTAGCTCTAGCTTGGGGACATGACATGGACTGAGCATAGTGAAGACATGACATGGGAATCAAAATATTAATCTCTAGACCACCTGTAATTCGTTGATGAGTGCCTTATCCATTGGGCCTTGCAGAGTCATATACAATCCGAGAAAGAAATATCGAGAAGAAGGAAACACATAAGCACACATCGGGAAGGAAACACACAACACACAACAGGAAGGGAAACACACCTAGCAATCACCTATGGTACAAGGCGGGGGACAACCCGCTTTCACTGATGATACAATTTCAAGAATTTCCCGCTCCGAGGTAATTCCAATAGCGTTCCATCCAAATATGAGAGAAGAAAATTGTTCACCGCAAGCTTCATGAATATGGAATGGGCCGAGCCATAATGAATCAAACTTTCCATGGTTTCCTTTTGGTTCTCTTCTCTTGTCCCATAAGGATAAAGTCTCCAACTTTGAATTCTCTTGCCTTGGCCTTCTTATCAAAAATCTTCTTTACTTTCAATTTTGCTCCTTAATGTGATCCACCACTTGGAGTCTATTTTCTTCCAACTTCTCAAGAAAGAGGATCCTCTTGTCAATGGAATCCTTGTATTGACCATCTTCTATTTCCTGTAGCAACTTGAGAGCTGGCATCTTGATCGTGAGAGGAATTTCTACTTTGACTCCATACAACAGTTGGAATGGTGACATAGATATTGCCTTCTTAGGAGTGATCCTATCCACCCACAATGTGTCATACAACCTTTTGTGCCAATTCCTTTGATTTTCATTTACCACTTTGGACAATGGTCATTATGTTCTTGTTGCTTGATTCGGCTTGTCTATTTCCTTATGGATAGTAGTCAGAAGAATGAGATCTTGAGATTCCGTAGCTATAGCAAAACTTGGTCAACTATCTTGAAGAGAAATTGGTAGCATTATCTACTACAATCTTCTGTGGTACTCTGAAATGGACTATGATATTCTCCTTGATGAAGTTACATATTGTTTCAATGTTGGCTTGTTTGGCCGAATGGCTTCCACCCATTTGGTGAAGTATTTTGTTGTTGTGAGCATTGTATAGGTGTGCCCCGCACTAGAGTAAGGGTTCAGAACACCAATGAATTCTAGCCCCCACTATTGAAATGGTTCTTCAATAACCACATGCCTGAGTGGTAATGCAGTGAGTTGTGGTCTTCCAACAAACTGTTGGCATGCTTTGCATTTAGAAACCCAATCTTGAGTATCTACAAAGATGGTGGGCCAATAATACCTTCCTCGGAGGATCTTGTGTGCAGTGACCATTTCTGAAAAATGTCCACCACATTCTTGGTCATGGTATGCTTTAAGCAACTTTTCTTATTGCTCTTTATCCACGCACCTAAGGAAACAATCATCTAGGCCTCTTTTGTAAAAAGCGTTATTCGGATTACAAATTTAGCTGCCTTTAGCTTGAGTGTTCTCCTTTTCTTGTAATCAAGATGGGAGGGCATTCTCCATAAGTCAAGTAATAGGAAATATCAACATACCACTCATCAGTAGTGGTGACAAAGAGAACCTGTGGGTTATCTTCTGAACAAGTTGAGCAAGCACAATTTTCTTCACCATGTTGAACTTTGAGTGTTTCATCTTCAACAATCAACTTGCATAATCCATTTCCCCTTACTAGATTGGAGGGTCGAATCTCCAAGTCATATTCTTGAGTCTTTGCAATCCAATTTCCTCTTTTAGCTTCGGGATCCTGTTGTGTCAAGATGGACTTGATTGCACTGTTGGGGACCATCACCACCGTATGGGAATTGAGGATGTAAAACTGAAGTTTTTCCGACCTTGACCACTGCATAGGCATGCTTCTCTAATTGGCTATATTTTAGCTCATGCTTTTCAAAGGACAACTCATGAAAGAAATAGGTGCTTCCACACCTTCATCATTTTTCTGAACAAGAACGACAGAGAGTGTATGTTCTGATGCATAACAATACATGATGAATTCTTTGTTAAAATTTGGAGATACAAGAGTCAGAGCCTTGGCAATGGATTTCTTGATCTCTTCAAATGTTTCCTTCCCTTCATTGTTCCATTTGAAGTTTGCTTGTGGTTTCATCATGGAAGTGATGTGCTTCGTCAACTTAGCAAACTTAGGCACAAAATGATGAAGAAAGTTCACCTTTTCGAAGAATGAATGAACTCCTTTCTTGCTTGTAAGGCGGGGCTAATGCTTGAATGGATCTAATCCTCTCGGGATCAATGTGTGCTCCATGTTTGTTCATGATGCACCCCAATAACTTATATTGTGACTCCAAAAATGCACTTTTTTAGATTTAGTGATATGACATGTTTCCTACACCTTGCAAGTACTGTTCCAGTGATAGATATGATCTCCCTCTTTATTGAAAATACTTTGTGAGATCATCAGATGATGATGACTGATACAATGCTTCATATCTTTGAAGGCCAAATCCATCACCCTTTGGAATGTAGCTCCCTGCATTGATTAGGCAAAAGGCATTGTTGTAAGGCAAAAGTGCCCCAAGGTGTTTTAAAGGTTGTCTTGGTGCAGTCCTCCTCTACCACTTTGATTTGTTTATATCCACGAGAATCCATCAAGTAATGAAAGCATTTCAGATCCGGTGGCTTCTTGCAGGATATGGTCCATGATAGGAAGAGGATAATTGTCCTTTAGTGATGCTGGTTCGGAGTTGTAAAAATCTACACATATCCTTATTTCACCGTTCTTCTTCCGTGCCCTTGGCACAATGTTAGCCACCCATGTTGAATGGTGGATGGGAAATATGATCCTTGCATTAAGAATCTTCATTACCTAATATTGATGGTATCAATAATCTTTGGGTTGTATAGCCTTTGTTTCTTCTTGAAGGGCTTAACACCCTACTTCAAAGGAATTGAGTGATGCATTTCCTTTGGCTAGAAGGATTTGAGTTCATCATAAGAGTAGGCCAAGACATCTAATTATTTCTTGAGTAATGCAAAAAACCTTCTTTTTTCTTTAGGTGAGCAACATTTTCCAATATTGACCATCCTTGGCTCCTCCGGGGTACCAATGTTTTCTTTATCAAAATCAATTTGGGCACCAAGAAGATTGCTTTTCTTTCTCTTGAATGAATCTGTCATGTTTGTCAAAGAGGTATTCTAAAGAGACTAGGCCTTTGGGAATTTTGTTCCCTTTCAATTTGATTACTCCCTCATCATCAATCCCTTTAATTCCTTCTTTCTCTTCTTTGGGGACTGCTTCTCGGTGTGGATTTTCACCTCCTTGAAGAAGAGATTATTGAAATTATCCCTTTGCTCTAAAAAGGCTAGAATTTGGTTATCATCATTGAAGACTTGCCAATGATTTACATTGTCTGGTACACTAGGCTTGAATACCATTTCAATGGTCACTTTTTCTTTACCAAAAGAAGGATGAGGTGTCACTAGGGAAGTTGACACTTTGCATCAACCTTTTCATTTTTTCCCTTGGAATAGCTTCAATGGAAAATGCATCAAAATATTCAATGCAGCCCCACACTCTGTTTACGTAATCTTTGGAGTCTTGGATTCTTCACCTGATATTGTTGGCGAACCTGCTTACTACAACCTCTGCATCACCTCGGCATCTCATTTTCTTGATTCCCATGTCCTCTATTGCACTCATGCCTAAGAGTAGTGCTTCATACTCTGTAGTGTTATTTGTATTATCAAATTGCAGCTTGTAGGCAAATGGGTACAACTCATTGGAAGGAGAGTACAATACTACACCAGCTCCTGAGCCCGCACTGGAATGACTACCATCAAATTCCATTGTCCAAATTTGATCTTCCTCTTCCTCCATGAGAAGTGGCAAGTTCTCCTCTTTTCTTGATGTGAGGAAGTAGTTTCCTAGCCCACAATCTTGAAAGAGAATGTTTGCTTTCGGATCATCAAACCATCAGTCTTTGTGAACTTCATCTTTTTTCTGGTAGCTTCTTCATCTTGCCTTTTACTAGGATAGCTACAGATGACCAATCCATTTTTATCTCTCCACCGGTCTCTCTGAAACTCGTACTCAATAGCATACCAAAGGATGTTGGGATGTCTGCTACCGATATGGTTAGGAGCACCTTCTTCTCTGGAAAATCATCTAGTGCTACCTATGCATCTTTTATTCTTCCTACCAATGGCACTTGTTTGGATTCCATTGAGTAGTAGGTGCCATTTACCCAGGTCAAGGTGAGGCCTAGAGAATTTGCAACTTTGGCTGGCATCACATTATCTGCGGCTCCAAAAACTATGATACAATTATTTAGCTAGAAGCCTTTAATGAAGAGTGATAGGTAGAAAGGTTCAACCCTATTGGTTTTGGAGGTCTTTGAGGGATAACATGTTTTGGAAATGTGGTGTGGATGGTGTGGTCATAAACATTTAGAATTAGGACTCGAGGATACGGGGTTACCACCATGAGGCTGTTTTAATGAACCTATCAAATTTGGGTAGGGTGTGTTTGTAGGTATTCTATTTTTGAGAGTTGGAATTTGGTTTTTCTTGCATGTTCCACAAAGTCAAATGGGGTTATGGTGAGCGAGGAAGAGGTTCTGGAAATGGAGGAAGATTTACATGGTAGAGGCTTTGCTACTTTGGGTTTTGAATTCTCATTATGGGGTGTAGCAATTTGCTTGGAAGGGGGTGAGGGTGTAGCTTTTGATTGAAACTTGGATGTTTTTGTAGGAACAACATTTAAAGGAGAATTTTTCTTAGCAACTTTTGAGCTAGGATAAGAATTAGATGACTTACTTGTCATAGTAGCATGATACCTGACAACCAGTGAGTCTAGTTTTTCTTTGGCTGACTCCATAGAAGGTGGTAATGGTGATCCTATCTTGATGATTTTATTTTTTGTGACCTATGGAGGAGAATATCCTTTATTCTTCTTATCCTCTATCGCAATTGTTGAGGATGAAGCACCTTTCAAGGATTGTGCAGTGAAAACAACACATGAGAAACTTGGAGCTTCTTCATCATCCTCATCCTCATCATCACGTACTCAATTAGGCCATTGTGCATATCAACTTCCTTGACCTCAAGATATTTTTCATAGTCTTCCATATTTTCTTCTTGATTTCATCAATTTTTGCTTCCTCCTACGGCTCTTTGGTGTGTCGAGATGGAATTGACCTGGTGGTGCTTCAAGAGCAAGCCAATGAGGAGGTGGAGCAATCCTTGGCCTATCTAGAGGGTTTGGTTTCCTTAAAGCATTTCGCATTGTGATATGAGATAGCTGCTTCTTCAAGGAAACCAATTCATTTACCATTTTTTGGAACATCAGATATGTGGTGATAGAGTTTGAATTCTAACCCTTTTGCTTTCCATTGGGGCCTTTCACCTTTAGGAAAGGATTAGATCATCATCGGTTTCTATTGCATAGTCCTTGGCTTCCCTAAATGTTCTTTGTTGGGATCTTCGGAGGAAGAAACCTACTTCTGATGGAAAAGAATTGATGAAAAACCTCTTCAAATTATGATCGAAGGAACCACATCTTGAGGATCCTTCTTATCACTTTATCATATCTTACTATGAAGTCCCTCATTAGCTCGAGAGGTTTCTTTCTTCATTTGCACCAATTGGACCAAAAGATCCTGACAATATTTTTTCTCTTGAACCTATGTTCGAATGCACTTCTTATATCCTCCCAATAGGTGATGGACCTCGGGGGTAGCATGTAGAACCATTCGGTAGCTTTCTCTTGAAGTGACTCCATAAAGAGTCAGACTAACACATCTTCATCCTCAACACCCAACACACCGCAAGCAGTGATAAATGTTGCTACATGCTCTTTAGGAGTTGAGAACCATCCCCTTTGAATTTTGGGAAGTTTTTTTCTCGAGCCTCTCGGTAGCTCATGGAGTGGTTGAGCAAGAGCCAGTGGACCGGTGTTTCCTCCCCATGGTACATTAGGCCTACGGGCCTCACGATCACGTTCACGCTCATAATCCCCCATTCTATTTATGTTTCTATCTTCCAACCTTGCTAAGGTGCACGCAGCCTTCGCCTGCTTTGCTCTTTCATCTGCCTTGGCTTGAAGTCTCTCAATTTCTTCGAGTTGAGCTCTTATTTATTTGTCGGATCTTACTTCTCTTTCTCTAGCTTCTTCTTTGGTCTCTATGTCGGTGAAATCTTCAAGGTTCTCGTTGATGTATGGAAATTCACCATCCAAAGGATTGGCAACACTCAGGTTCCCAACGTGGGCTAGTTTCTTAAAAAGGAGGCCTCTGGATTTCGAGTAGCTCTTGTCTCCTTTGAAGTTCCTCAAAAATGGGATCAGTTTGTCCTCCTTGTCTCTGTTATCAGGTGTATCTTCTATTCACTGAGCTTGAAAATCTATGCTCTTCTTTGTGGTGCTGGAATTTGTCTTTTCCTCTCCAATTTAGTAGCGCATTCTTCTTCAAGGTCCAAAATTCTCATGGCAATGAAGTAGTGATTAGCACTTTGTCTATTATGCTAGATAGCTTCCCTCAAATCTAAAGTAACGTCTTCTTGGATGTGGAAGAGAAATTCAGGTCTTTCAACAGGAGGGTTTCCCGAATAGCCATGATTTGAATCCATGTGGCTCATATAGCCATTCAAATTTCAGAAATTTTTCTCTTTTTTGAAATTTGAATTTTCTGACCTTGCGGTCGCATTCAAGTGCAAATCTTCTAAATCTGCCCCACAGTAGGCACCAAAAATTGTTGGCAAGGAAATTTGTCGGTGGAAAAACTTGTGGATTCCTTGCCAACACTCTGGGAATCTAAGTCCCTCTACTTAACCCGGTGCGACTACTGTCTACATGCATGCATGAGGAAGCGTGGATTTATGTAGTGGCCTTTCGATCAGGAGATCTAATAGGGGAACTCCACCGACCTGCGGAAAATGCTTGCGATTATCTCTGCAAGGGGAAAGGGTGTGAGGAAAGAGGTAGGAGAACTAATGTTGCAGCAGAGATAATTAGATCCCGGCATGCACTAGTTAGAAACTTCATCACATGCACTAAATTTAGAGGAAACAACCCTACAAATGGCAACAAGACCGAATAGAATTTGATGAACACAAAGTATCATGAAATCCCTCAGTCAAAGAAAGCTAGAAAATCCTTCTTCTTGTATTGATGCTTAAACAAAAGTTGTACATAGTGGAGAAATGGAGGAAATTGAGAAAAGGGGGGAATGGAAGAAAATGGCTATCTCCTTTGTTCTCTCAAAGTACAATATACTCTTGAGTTTACAAGATCAATCACAACCCCGTACAATGGCATGAAGAAGCCATTAAATATCTTGCAAGAAACATTTACAACTTCTTCTTTGTTAGCAAGAAACAATTTACAATTTTTCAATCATTCGTGTCCGATTGATTCTTGATTCACGAAGAAAACGCCAATGGTGGAAAAAACCAAAATTTTCATAATGCAAATTACACTCATTTTGTAACTTTTAATTTGAACCATTCATCTTGCCTTTGAAACTTTAAACCGAGTCGTAAACATGGGAGAAATTTACTAGAGTGGGCGCGGAGGATGCCTTTTGCATTTTGTGACTTTATAAAGATTTGGCATTTTTATATTTTTGGTCCGCTCACTACTTTTGATATATGCCTGACATGTGGCTTCACTTGATTGGTGAAGGAGTCGCGGGTCACTTTTATAATTTTACCTTTTTCAATGTGGGCTCAAAAACACAAATTGCTCCGTCGGCTGCCTCCCGCTTTGACTCTTTTGATGCGGGCTCAACATTTGACTTTTTCCCTCTTAGCATGATCGGGGTTGCGGGTCACTTTATGAATTTTCTCCCCTTTTTACATAAAGGCTCAAAAACACAAATTGCTCCGCCGACCTGCTTCTCCGATTTGACTTTCCAACGGCGGGCCCAAGATTTGACTTTTTCCTTTGTGTTTGGCGGGGTTCTCTAGTCACTTTTTAACTTTAAGCCCCTTTAATGAAAAAGGCTCAAATTCTCAAATCTCCCGACGATCCGCCTCCCCACTTTGACTCTTTTGATGTGGGCTCAACATTTGACTTTTCCCTCATAGCATGATCGGGGTTGCGGGTCACTTTATGACTTTTAGCCCTTTTTACATAAAGGCTCAAAAACACAAATTGCTCTGCCGACCCGCCTCCAATTAGATATGTCCACGTACCCATGGATAATGGGGCCAAAATTTGATGGGGAAGAAAATGCTCGTCATTCATGACTGTGGAAAATGCAGAGAAGAAGAAAATTCCACCATTTCGCGCCCGATTTTCAAATTTCTTTCACGGACCAAGGGATTGAAAAAAATACAAGGTTCGACTGATCCATGGCCATAGAAAGGTTGAAAATTTAATTCAAATGATGAAAACAATATAATTTTCACGTGTCCTGGACAAGGAAGCAGAAAATTTATCAAACCATGTAGATTCGGAGAGTTTAAACAACTTCAAAGCATGAATTTATGTCTTTTCAGACTTCCAAATTTACTTGAACACTTTTGGAGGGTGTGAGCTCAAAAATTTTGAATTTGAATTAAAAAATGAGGGGGATTTTGAGGCGACAACATTACCATAGAACATTCACCCGGGGAAGGATTTTTGTAGATCAAACTAATTGGCGAAAAATTCAAGTAATTGCCTACTATTTTGTTTTGTTTTATTTCTTTTTGTCTATGTTTTGGTTTGTTTTCTCCAGCAATTCCTGTAGCCTATTCATTCTTCCTACCAAATCTTTCCTCAAGCCTAGGGTTTTGAAAATTTATCCAGTATTTTTAATTACTAATCTATCTACAGTGATCAGAGCTCGGGATTCTTTCGAGAAGATTGCAAGAAGTTACTTGGTCCAAAAAGGTGCAAAAATGGATTTTATGAAAATAAGAAAAATATTGCCATCAATGCGTAGAGATCAAGAAAATATGCACTTTTAGAGAAAATGACACCTAAAACGGAGCCACGGAATGAAATTTATGGCACATGCAAGTTTTGCTTCTACATCTTCCGAACCCTTTCCAAAAATGGAAAATTTTATTCTCTTCTTGTGTTTTCTTCACCAAAAATCCAAAAAAGGAAAGAATTGTTGTCTTCATGCCGTCCACAATTTTCAAGGCTTCATTCCTTGTCCGATTTCCATCTTTGCCTTTAGTGATGAATTCTCGGGCAATTTTAAAGGCAAAAGTCACAATGCAAGTCACACTTTTGGAAAAGAGATATCGGGAGGCAAGAATTTTTGCCTTCCTAACAGTTACTTTTTCCCATCAAGTCAAAATCACTTAAGCTGCCAATGGGAATTTTAGAGGTGGCAAAGCGGCGGGAATTTCTTACTTTGCTAGCAGGGTGAAAATTCTCATTATGAAGGAAAAATCACTTAAAGCACCAGTGGAATTTCTACTTTGCCTAGGAGGTTGACCGGTGGGAATTTTGGCGTGGTAGGTAGGTGGGAATTTCTTACCTACCTCAAGCGAGGAGATAATTCCCATCATCAAGTTAAATCACTTAAGTGGAAGATGGGATTTTGGAGTTGAATTGCGGGGGTGGAGATTCACATTGCTTTGACTTCCTATTTTTAGCAATTTCCCTTGCCAAAAAGTGTGACCCACCTTGGCATTAATACATGTAATTAATGATATTTATTAATGGTATTTCTAGCTAAGTTTGGCACCATAAATAGAAGGAAAGTCAATGCAAGTGGATGAGCTAAAGATAATTCAAGGATGCATGCTAAAAATAAATAAAATAAATTCATAAAAAATCAATCAGAAGCATGCAGACTTGGGTGCCCAAATTGGATGAAGAGACATGGTTTTTAATTAATTAAATTACAGAAATAGGGAAGGAAATTATTAAAAATAGCATGCAGATGGCTATATAAGCATGGGATACCATAAGGGAGAAGCATTTAATTATTTTTGATGAAGTTTGCAGCCCAGAAAGGTTTTGGTGCCAAGGGAAGGAGGATTTTGCATTAAGGAGTATTTTTTATTGTCGAGAAGCTTCCAGTTTTGGCGCCTAGGGTTGGAATAGCCTAATTTTTATCATTCTAAGTGTTTGCATGTTGGTATATGTGCCTAGGTATTCATCACAGGTGCTCATATAAGTGAAAGGAAGTTCAAATCAATGTCAGATACATTGAATATATCTTCCGAATCTGAATAAATTGTCGGATCTGCACAAATTGATCCGATTACAAAGGATTCTGGCAGAATTAAAAGAAAAAGAGACTAGACAAAGATTATTCTAGGCATAATGAAACATGATGAAAGAGAAGGATCAATAGAATCATGCATAGCTTCCATATTTTCTGAATTCAATGATACAGACATAGGCCCTAAACATATCACCGATTTAATTAAGAGACCCAGATCTCATAATTGCGAAAGGCTACGAAAAAAAATCATCCTCTTGTTTCTAATGCGGCTGTGTGGAATTCAGTGCATGGAAAATTCCTTCCAATATCTTGTGCACGTGCTCCCAATATTCTAGTTGAATCCCTCATTGAATTTACTTGTATTTTCCTTCACCCAGAGTGCTTTCTAGAATTTTAAATTGCTCATATGCAATTAAAAATAAAAGATGATGAGTTTTGTTTGAATTGTTTACTACAAACATTGCAATGGTATGCATACTAGAGAGGAACTACAAAAGCTTCAAGGATAAGAGAGAAGACATGTCAGAGGCAACACCCATAAGAAAAATCACATTCAGCTGCTTCAAGATCAAGTTTGGTGAGAATCCAAGGCAAAAAAGTCAACCGCATGCAGAATATGGAAAAAGAACAAGACTAGGAGTGTTGCGGATTTATTCTAATTTCTTTTCCTTTTTCTTTGTCTTTCTCTTATTTTCTCTGACAAAGTAATTGAATAATCAATTAAATTGTAAAACTCAAGTAATTGGTTTAAAAGATGTTACTTGTTCTTGGAAGAAGTCAATTACTTGGAAATAGGTGGCAGACATGCAAAATAGAAGGTTCTATTTTCAGTTATAAATTATGCATGTCATGCAAAGAGGAATTCTAGGAGGAATATTTCCATCTACTTCCCTTTTCATAGCTTCCACATGTGGCAATTCATTAAAAGCTTCCTATTTGTAATTTCCCTCTATACACTATAAATAGAGGAAGAACCTACGGGTTAAAGGATCAAAATTGGTAATCAACATTCTTGTGTTCCATACTTTGAGCTTCCCCTTGATATATTTATGAAATATAAGGTATAGAGAGGAGGCATATTTCCGGAGAACTTTGTGTCAACGGTGCATTTGTTTCTTATTTATTTTTAGATCTTTGCATAAACTTTTTGTTATCTTAGATCTAGATCTGAAACTTTCCTTTTCTTTGAATTCTACTTTTCAAGATCTATTTTTCTCATCTATGTGCATATGACAAACTCTCTCAAGTATTGGTTAGGTTGCACATATTCTTTCTTCTTGCTCACATTCAATTATTTCCCTCTTCCGCACATATTTCTTTACAATTGCTTACTTGCTGTAAAATTGCCTAGCTATGGTGCATGAGCTACGCGGTTAAAGTAAAACCAACAAATAGATATTAGAAAATATAATTGAAAAAATATTACATGGGAGCCTCACTGGTAAATGAGGAATATTTATCTCATGACTGCCTAGGTTTTCAGTTGTGCAGAAAATCTAGCCAACATATACCCTTTTTGTAATGTGTCGGGATTACCGGTGTTAATAACCTATCAATTATCACAAAAATATAATCATATTCATGCTTGATGGAAGATATACTTGACATGAAATCCATTAAGAGAGACTCCCATGGTGTTCATGGAATTGATAAAGGAGTGTAAATGCCCTACTTACGATTGGTTGGCTTAGTAATTATGCAGTTTATGTAAGATTTGGTGTATCTAGTGACATCATGATAGATCTTTGACTGGTAGAAACACTTTTATAAGATTTTTGATATTTTCTCTATCCAAAATGACTTTCAACCTGACTATAGTAAGCCTCCAACACTAGCTTGTAATGCCCCCTGTAGGAACACAAAGGTGTTTCATGTGGCATAAAACATCTTCTGTAAATGATACTTTGGAACTTATTTTCTTGCACTCAATATTTGATATATATCAAAAAATGTGGGATCATTTTCATACATTTGAGGCCATTTTAATGTATCGTGCCCACAAAATTCAAGAATTATTTGTAGTGATGTAGTTTGGAGTTGACTCAAAAATTCAATAACTTGGTTTGCACTCTCCTTTTTGTGTAGGATGTTGAGATGGAATTGTTATAGATAGGTGGCCCGTCTATGGTGATGATCATTCTACAACTTCCCTTGGGTTTACATAATTGTAGGGGCTTGTTATATATGTGTTTAATAGTTTCTTTTCCCATAAAATAGTGTTTCCACTTCTTGCAAGCTTACAAAATGGCATACAACTCTTTGTAATATGTTGGATACACATACACTTTATTAGAGATGGTACCATTGTGGTATACTACTAGTGCTTAATGAACATAATTTATAGAGGAAATTTAACGATTGCTACACAAAAATGTAAGCATTAAAGTAATAAAAAAACATGTTACAATATTTATAGATATTGTATAATATAGTTACATTTTGTTTACAACATTGAAACAAATTTTCTACAAGTGTGAGAATTTACCTAAAATAGAATGACATGAATCGTAAGTATGGATTCTATTCAAGATAAATAGGATGAAACAACATCCTTTTGCAAGTACAACAACACTGCTTAACACCGACACCTAATTAGCAAACTAAACACTTGTTCTTTATTGAGACTAATGATGATTTAAACTATAATAATTAGCTAAATTATTATAATTCTATTATTCCTCCATAAATCAACATGATCTCAAGTGAACAAATGAGAGGTTCTATAAACCTAAAAAATTTCATATGCAAGATATTTAGGAAAATATTTGAGCGTTATTTTTTGTTGGAAAAAAGCTGGAGATGTATATTGTATCAATGAGCATGTTTGTGTATGCAATTAATTAATACTTCAATATGATTGGTTCCCTTTTGTAATATTGGATTAAAAACAAGTATTATTACACATTTGTTTTCATAATACAAGATGGTAAGCTAGTGTTGTGGAACATCCAAGCCTTGATAATTTGACATAGTTATATCACTTTGTAGACACCTCATGATGCAACACTATATTTTTCTTCATCGAAAAGAATGAGAAAAAACCTTTCGCTTCTTTCTCCCCATGATATATCGAGAGAAGTTCCATGGATCTACTTGTTCGAATAATGCCAGGAGTGAATGATGTAATAATGTACTAAGCATTTATGACATGTTCATGTTTTGTTTGGTTGTTGTATCGGTAGTAAATATTATTGTGTTCCATGTTATGTAGTATGTTATGAGATGTTTATCTTGTTGCTGATGGAGTATTGGACTTACGACTTACTTATGCTCTATGCCTATATTCTACGAATCATGATCTTAGTCTATTTGCATGGTTGTAGTATGACTGAAATAATGGGATTGGTAACCTAGCGATTAATATATTTTTTTATCAATGATACTATGATTCTATTTCTATACTTTACCATTTCATTGCTAGACTAAGCCTAGTAAGTTCTTTCATTCTAACAATTTTTGTTTAAGTGTCGCAATATGTTGCTATACCAAATTTATTGGGTGATTGTGAACATGTATGATATCGGTCTTCATATGTTGAGGTATGTGGAACATGAATATATTACTACTATTGATTACCTTGGGTTTGGATCATCACATTTTGATAGGAAAATTTGACTTCATGTGCATTGGAAATATGAGCTTGTCTATTAAAATACAGGAGATAAAATAAAAATGGCATTAGTATGATGAGAATGATATTAAAAATGTCCATGAACATTGAATACGCATATGATAAATTACAAGTTTAATGTGACTACCTTTGATTCTAGACTTTGTTAAGAATGAGCATTAGTTATGTGGGACTTAAATTAAGATTACTACTATTCAGAATTATGGTGATTAGAACTTGTGTTTATAAATCAAGGCATAATATAAAAGGGTCTAAACTAATGTTAAGTTAAGGTTAAGTTTATTCGAACCTACCATGTTCTAAAGGTTATCTAAATGTGCACATTGGAAACTGTCCCAACTTGGCTTATACGATTTGCAAATATTAATGAGGAGGTTCATTTATAAAACACCGCCAACCATCCGTTGTGGAGATAAACTAAAGTGAAGGCTTGATATATTTTATTTCACTAAAATTAATGATCCATGTTGTGAGTCTATAAGGCATTGCTAAATTTTGAAGGGGCAAGTTGGTGGCAAAAATTAGAGGAATTGATTGTTGTCCTCACATGCATTTGAATGTCTTGAAACTCTCCCCACAACCTCAAGAAGAGTATTAGGTGATTTTGGGAAAAAGGGGGTTGAGGTGTTTTTTTAATTTTCATTGTTGGAGGTTTACTTAAGCTCTACATGAATCGATTCCTCCCTATTTTTTTGTGCTCTCTATTTGATTTTTGAACTATTGCATGCATCTTTATAACTGTTAGTGGAGATATTAGTGGGAAGCATTAATACCTAGGTTTAATAAATATCAATGGAGAATGTTGTAGGTTTTTTTTTTTACTTTGGAATCGATTGTAGGTTTGTTTGTGTGGAGAAAAGCTTGGAAAATAAGGAGAAGAATTTGGCTTTCTATTACAAGCATGATTAGCTCTATTCCTCTCTTAATGGCTTACTCATTTATTATTTGTATAAATAAAATCTCTTGTAGTTGTTTTTTTGTTCGATTTTGTGGAAATGGGATTTTAGGAAGTAATACCATTATAGGTATTATTGTTTTGATTTCATTATTTACATCTGGATTGAATGAAATATCTGGAAATTTTCTGATGTTTATAATGTTGTCGCTTGTGCTATTTTAATGGATGAATGAATAGTTGGCTTTTGAGTTTTTGCGGTTGATGATATTGCATTACCACCGTAGCCTTAGATTTTCTCTGAGATATCCTTATACGAATATTGTGATTTTTATGTAGACGGTTCTTTGGTTTGTTATAATAAAAGAAAAACCTAGTAACTTTGGGTTTCTTTTGATATATATGTATATACATTGAATCCTTAGATTTCAAGCACGGTTATAATGTGATTCATTGTTGGGTTCAAGTAACTTCTACTTTGGTTCTTTTATCACCCCTTCTTGCTCAATGAGAAGGTTCTAGCTATATCATTGTTGATCCGGGTAAAAATCCATCTATTCTTAGATTCGTTATCTCTTGCGAACTTGTTAGATGAGCAAACCAATTATAACCTAGTTAGTCTTATCTCAATATGATTGTGTTTTGGTGGTTACCGTTTGTGTGGTATCATGCTTCTGACTATTGTAGTGAGTGATGGTATTTGGCTTGGGTTTGAATCTCTAAAAAAATGGGTACTCCATTTAGGGGTGAACGTTTTTGCATTATTTATGCTATGTTTTCATTTTGGGTGTCTATAGGTTTTCTAAACCTCAAATCGATTAAGATAAATAATGTTTTATCTTAAGGTTATCCAACCATTATTAATTTGTTTATGAGGGTTAGTTCGACCTTAGAAATGATAAACCACACGTGTGGTTAGTACAACATATGGTATTTGCTATTCTCGGTTTATTAAAAGCTCCCAAGATTTCGTGTTCGAGTGTATCGTTTTGTACCCTCATGTTGGTAGATGTTTGTGAATTCGTGGTGTTGTTTTGAATATATTATAGTTGAAGGAATTTTTGCTTTCAATAGTATTATGGTGCCTTTTATTTACCTTGAAAGGGTCGAACATCTATTTCCACACGTTATCTTTGGGATATCTAATTGATGGATGTGTATTCGTTTGACTCTATTATAGTGATGAATGAATTTTGGGTCTTCGATTGGTTTAAGGTAAAAGTCAATTAACCTTACAATTGTTTCGAATCCATACCAGTACCATTACTTATTTATAATAATATTATTTTTTTAATAATATTACCGGCTAGTATACGTTGTCGATAAAATAAATTAGAGGCTAAAGCCCTTGAATTCTTTGAATAAATAAGTATGTCATGTTTGACCATATCATGGTAATGATTTGGGATGAAGATAATTATATGAAGGGTATATAGTGAATACTTATTTTTAGAATTACTATGGTCTTATTCAAATATAGGATAATTTGTTTAAAAAGGAGGATGAACGATATTGTCTTTTTAATATCAATATTATGTCCCTATGAAATTTACATTAAGATATTAGAATGGAATAATGTGAATATATATTATGAGTATAATTAAATTATTTGAGTAAATGTTGATTGATCTTGCGAGTTATTAGGTTGTTTATGCTATTTTAATTATTACAACATTTCATTTATACAAATACTAAATGGCATAAATTGTTAAGTGGGAAATAGGACTTATCATGCCAGTTCAATCAAACTGACCTTTTCTAACATTTTGTAGATGGCGTAATTTAAGTCTGCATGGTGGATGTTGTTGAAAGAAAGCTGTTGCTTTGATTTGTTTGATTTAATCTGAAATGATTTATTGATTCTGTGATTTCAATTAAGCGAAATATCTTTGTTTTGTTCGGCGGATAAAAGGGGCTAAGTTAGCCTATTCTAATTTGTAACTATTTTGAAAAGGAAATAATTAAGTTGTAATCATTATTTAATTATGTATTAATCATAATCATAATTTATGTGAAATATTACTCCATATATTTAAGTTGAATGTTGAACTTAGTTATTGTTTTTAATATATTATTATGTTGAGTAATTTAGTATTAAATATTAAATGTATGATATATGAATAATTACATTTAAATATTAATGGATTAAGTGCATTATGGTTTGCTCCTTAATAATTTTGATAGTAGATCTATTAATTACTATCCTTGGCATGATACATTGCTAGTGTAATTAGAAAAAATTAGGACTACGAGAATTAATGCAGTAAGCTAATTGAAATTTACAACCGGGATGTAAAAAGAATGTAAGAGTATAACTTAAATTTGCATTTACAACTTACATGAATATAACAACATGTTTAACTATACCCTAAAGCTATATGAATGTTTATTAACCACATGCGTGATGCTTATTCTTAAGGAAATTAACCTATTATCACATCAATGTGAAAGGGATCATCATGACAAATGATATCTCGATGCGAGTAACTCGACCATTAATAATGACGTACTTAGTGCTGATAGATAACATAAGATCTATCTATAGACCTAGATCTATAGGATTCCATAATTAGTATATGATACTGAATAGAATGTTGTCTTTAATAGCAGTGACATGAAATCACAGGGATTAAGTATTATTCATCGTATGTAAGAGAAAAATAGTATAGAATGAGGTACGCAAGCAATTTTAGATCACTGGAATAAGGTGCAGATATATTTACCGTCTCAATAAACTAAATGAACCTAGTAAATAGGAATGGACATTATTGAATGCTTAATTTGTTAACCATGAACTTAATTAACTTAAGAAATGGAAAAGGATCCGATTAAGCTGAATTAGGTGGATGATGCGAAAATTAGCAAGTTTTTATCTACTTGATCTCGGATCCTTATAGGCTTATTTTATTTGCCGACAAGTTGCTCCTTTTAAGTAATCAATTTAAAATAAATGCAAGAATGTAATGACAATTGCACATGATTGATTACGGAGTTCGGCAATAGCCTACATCTCTGGGTTCTTATTGAACCGTTCCACTAGTAAAAATTGTAAGTACAATGTTATTTCTTATAATAAAACCTAATGGAATTTCCACTTGCCTAGTAGTATGCTAGTCCTTCGAAGAACTTCCGATGATCAGTCAAATCATTCTCCACCTTCCTGATGCACAACCTCCTTTGGAACTCGATCGGCCTTCCCAACGCTTCCCTGCGTCCTCCGACACTCATTCGATACTCCATGCGTCACAAGTGATGAAAATTGTGGCTCAATGGGCCTATTGGGTAGTTTCAAATACTCCCAATCACAAATATTTCATCTAATATTGCCTAAAAATAATAGGCCAATAGACAATATTTTCCTATAGTAATTTTAGGATTTTAATATAGTGCACAAAACTATATTAAAATTATCCTAATACTATTTTCCACAAAACCCACAATTAAGCTTAACAAATAATAAGCTTCCTCCGTGTCGGTGTGCCTTTATAATGGAGAGGGGTCAGCTTTTATAGCCCAAATGGACCCAAAATTCTTGTAAAATGCCTTATCAGCCAACTCACCCCCTAACCAATTCACTAGCCAAGTTGGTTGGGTCGTTCATTATCCCGCCGAGGTTGGGGGATCAATCGCCTCACTAATAGCTCGATCACTTTTTATAAGGTGGGAAATCCCACATTAACCGAATCAAAGGGGAGTGGACGGTTTAATTGGACTTATCACCATTTTATCCTTGTGGCATCAATCACTCTTATCCCTTTGGACTCGTGCAGGCGTTGTGTATATGTAGTGTGTTAACTTGCTCCATGTGGCGAGATCTGCATGAGTTTGTAGAGTGTGGGGTCGGTTGGGTCTAATTGCCACCGTGTTGTGGATTTGAGTCATGGGCTATGCATTGTTATCCTTCCATCGTTGATGTCCACCCATGTTGGCTGAGTCATATGGTATATCAAACCGAGCCATGTGGCGAACTCTATGTGATCAACTTGGTGTGATAAGCTCTCTGAGCTAGTGGAAATAATACTGAGCAAGGATAATAAACTCGGTCAATTCTCAAAACATTGCAAATTGAAATAACATAGTAACATGGTGAATAATAAAATTTGACCATATAATACTATGATATTCAAAATGAAATATGGCTAAGTGGTGGCAAGCCATGTGGTGGCTTGAGGACCCACCACGTTGGCGATAATACCATAGTCCTCACGATGGCTGGGCTCCCCTCCATAACAAAAGTTGAGCCTCTTGCTCCCACAAACTATATCACTATACGATCTGTCAAAGACCGGTGGTGAAAACCCCTCCAATTTTACCAACGCCTTTTTGCCATGTGTCGCAGTGCTATTGGTCCACTATTGACATGTTGACCAAAGTTGACTTTCTCGTTGATTGAACTTTGACCGGACATAACTAGAGCTCCTAATGTCCATTTTCACGTTCTCATAGTCGATGGAAATC
Organism: Taxus wallichiana var. yunnanensis; assembly: GCA_018340775.1. NCBI lineage: Eukaryota > Viridiplantae > Streptophyta > Pinopsida > Cupressales > Taxaceae > Taxus > Taxus wallichiana. Next base: position 388,951,196 of record CM031234.1, on the reverse strand, counting down.
TCTCAAAAATATATTATGCACTGACATAATTTAGGGATGTTTAGGGAAATTTTGATATCAAAAATGATCCCCTGATCACACCTCCCCAATAGGAAAGGATTTTTGTCCCAAAAAGCTTATATTGGAACATTTTACCATCTGTCCTAAATCTGGAAACTCTGTTGCCACCTCGGAAGTACTATTGTAGTAGAACCTTGGGTATTTTCCTCTACAACCTTCTCACTTTGAAAACTTTGTTCTGATCCTAGACTTGTGGGTTATGGGCCCACGACGCTTTTGTTGTGCCACTTTGATATCTGAAGAAGATCTCCATGCCCTGCGATGCGGTACTTCCTAACATCGACAAAAGGATCTTCTTTAACTCTATAACACAATTTTGGGCTCCTAGTTGATTCCATAGAATCCAAACTGGTTTAAAGGAACTTCATGTTACTTAGATCTATAATTGATCTGATGTCGGTGATGGAAAATGACTTATCAGGTACCATCCTGCTACAGGGTCATAAGAGACTCTACACAGAATGAAGTTCCACGACCTGATGTCACATCCCTTTCCAGACTTCAATGCCTCCAATGCATGATGCTAAGCCTCTTTCAAGACTTCGAGCCTCCAATGCATGATGCTAAGTCTGATGATCAACTACCATTTGAATGTGTGGTCACAATGCCTTGACACCGAATGAAGTTCCAAGATAATATTTTGAGAGATCCTTTCCAGAATTCAATGCCTCCAAAGCATGATGCTAAGTCGATGATCAACTACCATTGAATGTTTGTTCTCAATGCCTTGAATCCGAATGGACGTTCCGAGCTGATTTCTCACGAGTTCAAAAATGATGACTCTATCCTTCTTTGCCTACGGCTTCTACCTCTACATGGCACAAAGCCTCATGTTGGCGATGACTATTAGGTACCATTTTTTACTTGCGGTCCACGATGCCTCTACACATAATGAAGTTTTGACTTGTTGTTAGATGCCAATGGTGTTCAACTATCATTCTACTACATGGTCACAATGCCTCTACACAGAATGAAATTCCGAGTTGATCCTTTGAGAGATTCTTTTATTGACAAACTAATATTAGGTACCATTCTACTAGATGCCCATGATGGCCTCTTCATAGAATGAATTTCCAACCCAACGTCAATGCCAACGGTGATTCAACTACCATTCTATTGCACCTGATCCACAATGCCTCTACACATAATGAAGTTCCGAGATGACACCTATGACCTCGGTTATCTGCACATGTGGCTAATGAGATCTCTAAGCTTAATATGAGTATCTATCTATAATTGTCACTCAATATCGATTAGGATATATGTGCCCTTAAAAGGGTCTTTATACAACTTTTAAATACAAGTGTAAGGAAAAATATCCTAATACATCATGTAAATTTAGTTATAAAAATGCTCCATTTTTGAGTCTTGAACAATAAACTTAAATACCAATTTTATAAGAAATAACTTCTCATGATAAACTGTCACAAAAAAATTCTCATACTCGGTGGCTTATGTACTTGATCTTCTCCACTGCATCGCAATCGTGGATTGACCTAGTTTGTCTCTTCCCTGTTGGAAAAATAACTCAACAAGGACCAAATATACTGCATCTCCTGGTATTAGCAATTTACCAAAATAATTGCCCTCTAAGGGTCTTACTAATACAAGTATAAAAGAGTACAAACATTTCCCAAGAATTGGGTCTTTTACTAGCATGTCTTGATCGGACCACCATGTCTTGGTACAAGGAAGTGGTGTCATGGGAAGTCCTAGTCGGCGCACGGATCGACAATCACATATCCTACTCTGATAGTCCAATCGAAAATCAAAGTGACTAACCGTCCTCATGCAACTACCGGAATCCACTGTCTCTAGGCACTCACATGTTGTAGTATAATATCTAGACACTCCACTAGTGCTCTCCATGCCAATGGTGCCTTTGGCCCGGCGGTGCTAGGTCCTGCACTAGCCTTGCCCTTCTTTTACATCCACTTAGGCCTCCTGTCTGGATACAATTTCTAGCATTGCTCGGTGTCGTGCCCTTTTCCACAATGATGACACATGGTGAGTGCAGTGAAGGTTTCCTCTCCAAGCGGTGCTTCCAAAGTTGACTTGATTCAACCACCTTCCCAAGTGGAGCATCTAGGATTTGTTGCAAATCTGTGATGCATTATTGTTGCTAGCATTGACGCTCTCGAACAATATCTAGGTGGGTTTGTAACTCCACGATATGGTGATCATGTTCTCGGTGTCAAGTCATCATCACTCAAACCATGGTGCCCAATAACACAAGCATAACTGACAACTGGAAGAAGAGGTATAAATCCATTTCTGCAAAACCAACTCTGCAAAACCAACTCGATACCAACTTGATCGAAAATTATCAAGTTTTTATCTACCTGATCTCGAACCCCTATAGGCTTATTTTATTTGCCGAAAAGTTGCTCCTTTTAAGTAATCAATTTAAAATAAATGCAAGAATGTAATGAAAATTACACATGATTGATTACAGAGAGTTTGGAAATAGTCTGTGTCTCGGGTTCTTATCAGTTGTTCCACTAGTAAAAATTGTAAGTACAATGTTATTTCTTGCAATAAAACCTAATGAAATTTCCACTTGCCTAGTAGTACACCAGTCCTTCAAAGAACTTTCGATGATTAGTCAAATTATTCTCCACCTTCTCATGATGCACAACCTCCTTCGGAACTCGATCGGCCTTCCCAATGCTTCCCTGCATCCTCTGGCACTCTGGTTGATACTCCAGGCGTCGTAAGTGATAAATACTGTGGCTCAATGGGCCTATTGGGTAGTTTGCAAATACTCCCAATCACAAATATTTCATCTAATATTGCCTAAAAATAATAGGCCAATAAACAATATTTTCCTATAGTAATTTTAGGATTTTAATATAGTGCACAAAACTATATTAAAATTACCCTAATACTATTTTCCACAAAACCCACAATTAAGCTTAACAAATAATAAGCTTCCTCCGTGTCGGTGTTTCTTTACAATGGAGAGGGGTTGGATTTTATAGCTCAAATGGACCAAAAATTCTTCTAAATTCCTTATCGGCCAACTCACCCCTAACCAACTCATTGGCCAAGTTGGTTGGGTCACTCATTATCCCGCCAAGGTCGGGGGATCAAATCCCACCTCACTAATAGCTTGGCCGCTTTTTATATGGTGGGAAATCCCACATTGACCAATGCAAAGGGGGTGTGGACAGTTTTAATTGGGCTCGCCACCCTTTTCTCCTCATGGCCTTGATCACACTTTATCCCATTGGGCTCGGTCTAGGCCCTATGTGTATGTGGTGTGTTGACCGCTCGATGTGGCAAGCTGCGCATGAGTTTGTAGAGTGTGGGGTCGGTTGGGTTTGCCACCGTGTTATGGGCCGATTCGTGGGCTATGCATTGTTATCCTTCCATCGTTGATGTCCACCCATGTTGGCCAAGTCATATGGTATATCAAACCGAGCCATGTGGCGAACTCTATGTGATCAACTCGGTGTGATAAGCTCTCTGAGCTAGTGGAATAATACCGAGCAAGGATAATAAACTCAGTCAATTCTCAAAACATTACAAATTGAAATAACATAGTAACATGGTGAATAATATAAAATTCAACCATATAATACTATGATATTCAAAATTAAATATGGCTAAGTAGTAGCTTGAGGACCCACCACATTGGCGATAATACCATAGTCCTCACGGCGGTCGGGCTCCCCTCCATAACAAAAGTTGAGCTTCTTGCTCCCATGAGCTATATAAATTTACGACTGTCAAAGACTGGTGGTGAAAAGCCCTCCAATTTTTCTAATGCCTTTTTTCCATGTGTCTTAGTGTTATTGGTCCACTATTGACCTGTTAACTAGAGTTGACTTTCCGTTGATTGAACTTTGACCAGACATAACTATAGCTTCTAATGTCTATTTGTCACATTCTCATAGTCGATAGAAATCTCTCATAAATATCTTCTACACTAACAAAATTTAGGGATGTTTAGGGAAATTTTGATATCAAAAATGATCCCCGATTAGTGTAGGACAAGTTCCTAATGACGAATGTGTCGTCACCGAACCGAGCATGGAAAACATGTCTCTAAAACTTTGGTAAAAGTAGTGTAAGTTGTTGATTACACTATCGATTCACCAAGATATAAGATGTAGGATGCCCGATGAGATTCAATGATTGAGTTCTAGGTATGCACATAGAAAACATCACTTGATTTTCAATGCTTGAAAAAGGAAACCAATAATATACCTTGCGTGCACACTTGTAAAGAGTAATCTATGAGGGAGCAATTACTAACTGACTCATGCAACTACACAAGGTTTATGAAAGTTATTAGATGGATTCAATTTCAAATTTATGTTGGATTTAAATGTTGGGTATTTAAATAAGTGAATCATGAAGTAAAGAAAAAAATTCCTAGTTGAGAAGCGTAATAAAGAGGTGTTACATTTTGGTATCAGAGTTGAAGGTTTCAGCTCTTGGACTTATTGGATCCATATGCTAACGAAATATTTTAAATTGTTAACTAAAAACAATGAATAAAATAAGTATGAACCTTGAAGAAAGAACCGGACCAAACAAAGTTTCAGGTTTAGAGGTAAATATGTTAGATAACAATGTAGCAACCCTTCATAACACACAAAGCTAGAAAGATGTTGAGGGAAACCAGTATAGTGCAAACATGATTGGCCAAGGTAAACAACTTGAACTGATTGGTAACAATCAATAGAAGATTGATCGATTTTTGAATTGTCTTGATGAAACATTTTGGAACTTAAATCCAACAAGAAATAAAAACCCACAAAGGAGAGATGAAGTAGATAGGAGAGGCCTATCACTTGTGCGATAGTGATGTGAAAGGCCAATCGGGATAAAATGAGTTTTGTAATAAATTCGACTCAAAAAGAGAAAAAGTATACAAGAGCATTAGCTCTTCTCCACCTGCAACTTTAGGAAAAGTGGTGGAAATAATGTGGCAACAAATGTAGATTTCTAGAATGAGTTCAATAAGAAAGACTTGTTGTGATTTACAACAAGCAACATCGCATGATGTTGTGGTGACTAATAAGCTAAGATGAAGGAAACATATTTCCTAACAAGATATCATGTAGGTTAAGTAGAACTTCCTGTTGTTGTTTTAATTTGATACTAGTACAATTGAGTTCTTGGTATCTAGTGATTATCTTAAACAAAATTAGAATTTGATTTATCCTTTACATATGAAGAAAAATTGCAAATCTATGTATGTTAATGCAACACTTGACATTGGTGTTTTTTTATTAAGGGCAAATAGTTTTGAAGGGACTATACCCTCGTATACAAAAGGACTCAAAAGCCGAGATAGTGAAGATGAGAGAAACTTGACCCGAGAGAAGGGTAAAATAGTCAACCAAGAAGGGCTCAACAGCCAAATATTACAATATAAGTGAAAAAAGGATCTAAACGTACAAAGATCCAAAAGAAAGAAGGAAAGATAAAAAAGAAACCAAAAGAGAAACAACATATAGAGCTCTGCCAAAAAACAGCTCCAGAACCGCCAGATGACAGCCACATCGCAGCCAAAAAACAACATCACAACAACCCGTTACTTGATGGCTCTGTCAATCTTGGTCTTGATAGCCTGCAGCGACATGAAGAAGGCAATGGCAGTGGCCTGAGAGGAGTCTTGCATATCTGCTTGGGCAATTGCAATATCCCTTTTCTCTTTAGGACCCCAAATGTCCTCATTAACCCCACTTAAACTGCAGACACTATGGACATGTTGTTTAATGAAATTATAAATGCTTTTGAGGGCAGACAATATGCAGTCATTATGGCTTTTAGCATTCCCCAATCTGCCATCTAAGGACTGTAGCTTCTTGTAGACTTCAGCAATAACCCCCTCTTCCTCCTCACTTTGAAGGATTCTTTTACCCTTAGCTCTTTCCATGTTTTTTATAGCTCCTTTGAGCTCTTGTATCTCCTTTTCTAATCTTTCCCACCTGTCCAAGCAATTCCTCCTCCTTGGGCTCCTCCACGGCTTGCTAATATGCGGGAGGTTTTCAGCAAGTTCAAGTCTTTGTGGCTCCTTAGGACCCGTTGGGAAGTAGGGATTTTAGCTTTAAGGCTCTTGCTTTTCTTCTTTGAAACAGTATCTTCATTCTTTCTTTTAGCGAGGGGAGTGGAAGGCAGTGTAGGCGGGTGGATGTATGGAGGAGGGAGGTGGGGTAGGATTCACGGGAGGGCAGGCTGGAGCGGTGGCGGTGGATCAAGAGGATAAGTCCACAGTGCGAAAGGGACATCCCTAGAGTGGCTCACGAACTTCCCTTATAGATTTCTCCAGGAGTTAATCCAATAGTGAGGAAAGTTGATAATGTTATTTCTACGAAAGTGATTTAGAAAAATTAGATGCTTTTGAGGTATAGTCACAAATCTTCCTTCAGGGTAACGTATCTAACCACCATTTTGGCGGCTCGTGCCAAAGGTTCGGGAATCGATGCCACCTTGATGCGCGCCACAGAACTCAAGATTTTCCCCCTCTTCCGAGAAATTTCTTGGTCTCCACCTCCTATCCACCTTCTTATTGAAGAATTTGGTGCCTTCAGTGAGGCCCGTGATCTTAGCGATGAGCTCTTAGTGATTTCCATCTCCATGTTCTTATACTTGACAATCCTATTCTTCCAACCACAGGAAAATTTGATAGAAATGTCTTGGTGAAGCCTTGGATCCTTTCAATGAAATTAGACAGGCCCCGATTTGCGCGAGGTAATCCCAAAGCTCGCGTTCTCTTTCCACTCGGGATTGTGGGTCGGTTCAGTTTTGCAGGCGGACCCCCCATGTTTCCTCTGCTTCTTTTGTTCTCAACGGTAAAAAAGCTACCAATGTCTTGAGGGAGGCCGAGATTTGATTTTGATATTTGAATCTTTCCTTCTTTGTGAAAGCTGATTTAATGATTATGCTACACTTGTTATTATTGCCCCGCTCCTCGGCTTTCCTCCTATGCCAAGAAATGATGACAGTCCATCCCGCACAGATCGCATCAGTCATCCATATCTTTTGTGATGTCATCATCATGTACTTGAGGATCCGCACATTAGCGTCCAAATTACAGCCGTTAGTAATGATTTTCACTGCCATGTAGATCAATGATAATGGCTTTATTGACATGAGCGGGCAGAACATCCCCCCTAAACCAAGTTTGAAAGGAATTATTAACACCGAAGTTAGCCAAGCTGTCAGCTACCCTATTACCTTCCCGATAGGTGTGGGTGATTTGGACATTTTCAAAGCTTTTGCAACACTGCTTGATGACATTGGTGTTGTCGATCCTCACCATAGAATTTGGAGTTAATGAGTTCTTAAAGGACTTAAGATAATACGATTAACTTTGACTATTTTGACATAAATCAATGTTTTTGTTGATATGGAAGATAACCAGTACCTAGAAGCATGTGAAACAACAAGCCTAAAAGGAAAAGAGAGGAACAATTTAGATGATTTAAGTAATCATTGACCATGAATTTATGATGAAGATATCTAAAAGGTGAAAACCATGGAAGTATTTGGATAAAACCCGGTTGAAAAAGAAAGATCGTTAGGTGCATTTTAAGGAGAATTAAGAATTACATAGAGTAAAGTCAGAAAATACAAGAGGAGTAATGAAACAAAGCAAATGGGAAGACCTAAAAAAAAAAAAGCATAGTTTTCGTTGTTTGTTTCTATGATATATAACTTGTTTTTGACTTTGTTTTATGTATATTAAATAAAAATGCATGTTATGATTGTCTGTAATGACAAACATTATGTCATATTTTTGACTGTATGACAATTCTTACTGGTTGAAAGGTTCTTACTGACTAAGGAAATTAAATTGAGTTGGAAATTTGTAGGTTTTTAATAAAATTTTTGAATGTTCTCCTTTTACGTTAGATATAATTTGGTGTTTGATTATTCTAATTGCGTTAATGAGTGAAAATATTCGGGACGATGATTCATTAAGGGGGAAGTATGTCACACCCCATGGTTTTTTTCTTCATTTTTGAATAAGATAGGTCATAAAAGATGGGTGGGTCACATGAATCGAGGGATAAACTCTGTTGTGGAGTCATATATGCAGCCACACATGTGTATGAATAACTTGTAAAGGATATGCACACATACTTGTAGTTGCATGTGCAACCCCACAACAATGATTATCATTCGACACACGAGGTGTACTCAACATTTATGACATGTTCATGTTTTGTTTGGTCATTGTATCGGTAGTAAATATGATTGTGCACCATGTTATGTGGTATGTTATGAGTTGTTTACCTTGTTGTAATGCGTATTGCAGTTGACGACTTACTTATGCTCTATACATATATTCTATAGATCACGATCTTAGTCTATTTGCATGGTTGTAGCATGCTTGAAATAATGGGATTGGTACACTAAAAGTGAATATGTTTGTGTATCATTGATATGTTGATTCTATTTCTATACTTTACTATTTCATTGATATACTAAGCCTACCAAGTTATTTCATTCTAACTCATACTGTTTAAGTGTCACAATATGTTCTTTATACGAGTTATTGGGTGATTGTGAACATGTATGATATCAAGATTCTATCTTTGAGGTATGTGGACCATGAATATATTACTACTATTGCTTACCTTGGGTTTGGATGATCACATTTTGATAGGAAAATTTGACTTCATATGCATTGGAAATATGAACTTGTATATTAAAATGAAGAAGCTAAAATAATAATGACATTAGTATGATAAATTGAAAAGGTGTGTTACATTAGTATGATGAGCATGTTATTAAAAGGTGTGTGAAATTTGAATAAGGATATGATAAATTACAAGTTTAATGTGATTATTTTTTATTCTAGACTTTGTTAAGAATGGGCATTAATTTTGTGGGACTTAAATTAAGATTGTTACTATTCGAATTATGGTGATTGGAACTTGTGTTTATAAAGCATGTCATAATATAAAAGGGTCTAAACTAATGTTAAGGTTAAGTATATTTGAACCTACCAAGTTATAAACCTTATCTAAATGGAAACATTGGAAACCCCTCCCAACTTGTCATGTACAAATTGCAAATATTAATGAAACACGACCAACCATCCATTGGGAGATAAACTACATTGAAGGTACATTTATGAAACACCACCAACCATCCATTGTGGAGATAAACTAAATTGAAGGTTTTTGCATTATTTATTCAATGTTTTCATTTTTGGGAGTCTCTAGGTTTTCCTAAACCTCGAATCAATTAAGATAAACAATGGTTTATCTTAAGTTATCAACTAATATTAATTTGTTTATGAGTGTCCATTCAACCTTAGAAATTATAAACCACACATGTGTGGTTAGTACAACGTATGGTATTTGGTATTCTCGGTTCTATTGAAATCTCCCAAGCTTAGGTGTTCGAGTGTATCATTTTGTACCCTCATGTTGGTAGATGTTTGTGAATCCGTGGTGTTGTTTTGAATATATTATAGCTGAAGGAATTTGTTGGGACTGCTATTTACCTTGAAAGGGTCAAACATCTGTTTCCATTCGTTATCTTCGGTATATATTATTGATGAATGTGTATTCATTTGTTTATATTATACCTAGTGATGAATGAATTTTGGGTCTTCAATTGGTTTAAGGTAAAATTCAATTAACCTCATGCAATTTCCAAACATGTACTAGTACCCATTACTTATTTCTAATCATATTATTTTGTTAATAATATTACCCAGCTAGTTCTGTTTGTAGATAAAATAAATTAGAGGCTAAAGCTCTCGAATCTTTGTGAATAAATAAGTATGCCTGTTTTACCATGACATGGTAATGATTTGGGATGAAGATAATTATATGAAGGGTATATAGTGAATACTTATTTTTAGAATTACTATGGGCTTATTCAAATATAGGATGATTTGTTTAAAAATGAGAATGTTATTGTCTTTTCTAATATCAATATTATGTCGCTATGAAATTTGCATTAAGACATTAGAATAGAATAATGCGAATAGATATTTTGAGTATAATTAAATTATTTTGAGTAAATATTGATTGATCTTGTGAATTATTTAGTTGTTTACGTGATTTTAATTATCGCTTGACATTTCATTTATAAAAATACTAAATGACATAAATTGTTAAATGGGAAATAGGACTTGTTGTGCGGTTCATTGAATTAACCTTTTATAACATTTTTGTAGATGGCGTAATACTATTGCTTACCTTGGGTTTGGATGATCACATTTTGATAGGAAAATTTGACTTCATATGCATTGGAAATACGAACTTGTATATTAAAATGAAGAAGCTAAAATAATAATGACATTAGTATGATAAATTGAAAAGGTGTGTTACATTAGTATGATGAGCATGTTATTAAAAGGTGTGTGAAATTTGAATAAGGATATGATAAATTACAAGTTTAATGTGATTATTTTTTATTCTAGACTTTGTTAAGAATGGGCATTAATTTTGTGGGACTTAAATTAAGATTGTTACTCCCGAGAATTATGGTGATTGGAACTTGTGTTTATAAAGCATGTCATAATATAAAAGGGTCTAAACTAATGTTAAGGTTAAGTATATTTGAACCTACCAAGTTATAAACCTTATCTAAATGGAAACATTGGAAACCCCTCCCAACTTGTCATGTACAAATTGCAAATATTAATGAAACACGACCAACCATCCATTGGGAGATAAACTACATTGAAGGTACATTTATGAAACACCACCAACCATCCATTGTGGAGATAAACTAAATTGAAGGTTTTTGCATTATTTATTCAATGTTTTCATTTTGGGAGTCTCTAGGTTTTCCTAAACCTCGAATCAATTAAGATAAACAATGGTTTTATCTTAAGTTATCCAACTAATATTAATTTGTTTATGAGTGTCCATTCAACCTTAGAAATTATAAACCACACATGTGTGGTTAGTACAACAATATGGTATTTGGTATTCTCGGTTCTATTGAAATCTCCCAAGCTTTAGTGTTCGAGTGTATCATTTTGTACCCTCATGTTGGTAGATGTTTGTGAATCCGTGGTGTTGTTTTGAATATATTATATTTGAAGGAATTTGTTGGGGACTGCTTATTTACCTTGAAAGGGTCAAACATCTACATTTCCATTAGTTATCTTCGGTATATATTATTGATGAATGTGTATTCATTTGTTTATATTATACTTAGTGATGAATGAATTTTGGGTCTTCAATTGGTTTAAGGTAAATTCAATTAACCTCGCAATTTCCAAACATGTACTAGTACCCATTACTTATTTCTAATCATATTATTTTGTTAATAATATTACCCAGCTAGTTCTGTTGTAGATAAAATAAATTAGAGGCTAAAGCTCTCGAATCTTTGTGAATAAATAAGTATGCCCTGTTTTACCATGACATGGTAATGATTTGGGATGAAGATAATTATATGAAGGGTATATAGTGAATACTTATTTTTAGAATTACTATGGGCTTATTCAAATATAGGATGATTTGTTTAAAAATGAGAATGTTATTGTCTTTTCTAATATCAATATTATGTATTATGAAATTTGCATTAAGACATTAGAATAGAATAATGCGAATAGATATTTTGAGTATAATTAAATTATTTTGAGTAAATATTGATTGATCTTGTGAATTATTTAGTTGTTTACGTGATTTTAATTATCGCAGCATTTCATTTATAAAAATACTAAATGACATAGATTGTTAAATGGGAAATAGGACTTGTTGTGCCGATTCAATTGAATTAACCTTTATAACATTTTGTAGATGGCGTAATACTATTGCTTACCTTGGGTTTGGATGATCACATTTTGATAGGAAAATTTGACTTCATATGCATTGGAAATATGAACTTGTATATTAAAATGAAGAAGCTAAAATAATAATGACATTAGTATGATAAATTGAAAAGGTGTGTTACATTAGTATGATGAGCATGTTATTAAAAAGGTGTGTGAAATTTGAATAAGGATATGATAAATTACAAGTTTAATGTGATTATTTTTATTCTAGACTTTGTTAAGAATGGGCATTAATTTTGTGGGACTTAAATTAAGATTGTTACTATTCGAGAATTATGGTGATTGGAACTTGTGTTTATAAAGCATGTCATAATATAAAAGGGTCTAAACTAATGTTAAGGTTAAGTATATTTGAACCTACCAAGTTATAAACCTTATCTAAATGGAAACATTGGGAAACCCCTCAACTTGTCATGTACAAATTGCAAATATTAATGAAACACGACCAACCATCCATTGGGGAGATAAACTACATTAAGGTACATTTATGAAACACCACCAACCATCCATTGTGGAGATAAACTAAATTGAAGGTTTTTGCATTATTTATTCAATGTTTTCATTTTGGGAGTCTCTAGGTTTTCCTAAACCTCGAATCAATTAAGATAAACAATGGTTTATCTTAAGTTATCAACTAATATTAATTTGTTTATGAGTGTCCATTCAACCTTAGAAATTATAAACCACACATGTGTGGTTAGTACAACGTATGGTATTTGGTATTCTCGGTTCTATTGAAATCTCCCAAGCTTCCGTGTTCGAGTGTATCATTTGTACCCTCATGTTGGTAGATGTTTGTGAATCCGTGGTGTTGTTTTGAATATATTATATTTGAAGGAATTTGTTGGGAATTGCTATTTACCTTGAAAGGGTCAAACATACTGTTTCCATTCGTTATCTTCGGTATATATTATTGATGAATGTGTATTCATTTGTTTATATTATACCTAGTGATGAATGAATTTTGGGTCTTGATTGGTTTAAGGTAAAATTCAATTAACCTCGCAATTTCCAAACATGTACTAGTACCCATTACTTATTTCTAATCATATTATTTTGTTAATAATATTACAACTAGTTCTTTGTAGATAAAATAAATTAGAGGCTAAAGCTCTCGAATCTTTGTGAATAAATAAGTATGCCTGTTTTACCATGACATGGTAATGATTTGGGATGAAGATAATTATATGAAGGGTATATAGTGAATACTTATTTTTAGAATTACTATGGGCTTATTCAAATATAGGATGATTTGTTTAAAAATGAGAATGTTATTGTCTTTTCTAATATCAATATTATGTCATTATGAAATTTGCATTAAGACATTAGAATAGAATAATGCGAATAGATATTTTGAGTATAATTAAATTATTTTGAGTAAATATTGATTGATCTTGTGAATTATTTAGTTGTTTACGTGATTTTAATTATCGCAGCATTTCATTTATAAAAATACTAAATGACATAAATTGTTAAATGGGAAATAGGACTTGTTGTGCAGTTGATTGAATTAACCTTTTATAACATTTTGTAGATGGCGTAATACTATTGCTTACCTTGGGTTTGGATGATCACATTTTGATAGGAAAATTTGACTTCATATGCATTGGAAATATGAACTTGTATATTAAAATGAAGAAGCTAAAATAATAATGAAATTAGTATGATAAATTGAAAAGGTGTGTTACATTAGTATGATGAGCATGTTATTAAAAGGTGTGTGAAATTTGAATAAGGATATGATAAATTACAAGTTTAATGTGATTATTTTTATTCTAGACTTTGTTAAGAATGGGCATTAATTTTGTGGGACTTAAATTAAGATTGTTACTATTCGAGAATTATGGTGATTGGAACTTGTGTTTATAAAGCATGTCATAATATAAAAGGGTCTAAACTAATGTTAAGGTTAAGTATATTTGAACCTACCAAGTTATAAACCTTATCTAAATGGAAACATTGAAACCCCTCCCAACTTGTCATGTACAAATTGCAAATATTAATGAAACACGACCAACCATCCATTGGGGAGATAAACTACATTGAAGGTACATTTATGAAACACCACCAACCATCCATTGTGGAGATAAACTAAATTGAAGGTTTTTGCATTATTTATTCAATGTTTTCATTTTGGGAGTCTCTAGGTTTTCCTAAACCTCGAATCAATTAAGATAAACAATGGTTTATCTTAAGTTATCAACTAATATTAATTTGTTTATGAGTGTCCATTCAACCTTAGAAATTATAAACCACACATGTGTGGTTAGTACAACGTATATGGTATTTGGTATTCTCGGTTCTATTGAAATCTCCCAAGCTTCCGTGTTCGAGTGTATCATTTGTACCCTCATGTTGGTAGATGTTTGTGAATCCGTGGTGTTGTTTTGAATATATTATATTTGAAGGAATTTATTTGGGACTGCTATTTACCTTGAAAGGGTCAAACATCTGTTTCCATTCGTTATCTTCGGTATATATTATTGATGAATGTGTATTCATTTGTTTATATTATACCTAGTGATGAATGAATTTTGGGTCTTCAATTGGTTTAAGGTAAAATTCAATTAACCTCGCAATTTCCAAACATGTACTAGTACCCATTACTTATTTCTAATCATATTATTTTGTTAATAATATTACCACTAGTTACGTTGTAGATAAAATAAATTAGAGGCTAAAGCTCTCGAATCTTTGTGAATAAATAAGTATGCCTGTTTTACCATGACATGGTAATGATTTGGGATGAAGATAATTATATGAAGGGTATATAGTGAATACTTATTTTAGAATTACTATGGGCTTATTCAAATATAGGATGATTTGTTTAAAAATGAGAATGTTATTGTCTTTTCTAATATCAATATTATGTCATTATGAAATTTGCATTAAGACATTAGAATAGAATAATGCGAATAGATATTTTGAGTATAATTAAATTATTTTGAGTAAATATTGATTGATCTTGTGAATTATTTAGTTGTTTACGTGATTTTAATTATCGCAGCATTTCATTTATAAAAATACTAAATGACATAAATTGTTAAATGGGAAATAGGACTTGTTGTGCCAGTTCAATTGAATTAACCTTTTATAACATTTTGTAGATGGCGTAATACTATTGCTTACCTTGGGTTTGGATGATCACATTTTGATAGGAAAATTTGACTTCATATGCATTGGAAATATGAACTTGTATATTAAAATGAAGAAGCTAAAATAATAATGACATTAGTATGATAAATTGAAAGGTGTGTTACATTAGTATGATGAGCATGTTATTAAAAAGGTGTGTGAAATTTGAATAAGGATATGATAAATTACAAGTTTAATGTGATTATTTTTATTCTAGACTTTGTTAAGAATGGGCATTAATTTTGTGGGACTTAAATTAAGATTGTTACTATTCAGAATTATGGTGATTGGAACTTGTGTTTATAAAGCATGTCATAATATAAAAGGGTCTAAACTAATGTTAAGGTTAAGTATATTTGAACCTACCAAGTTATAAACCTTATCTAAATGGAAACATTGGAAACCCCTCCCAACTTGTCATGTACAAATTGCAAATATTAATGAAACACGACCAACCATCCATTGGGGAGATAAACTACATTGAAGGTACATTTATGAAACACCACCAACCATCCATTGTGGAGATAAACTAAATTGAAGGTTTTTGCATTATTTATTCAATGTTTTCATTTTGGGAGTCTCTAGGTTTTCCTAAACCTCGAATCAATTAAGATAAACAATGGTTTATCTTAAGTTATCAACTAATATTAATTTGTTTATGAGTGTCCATTCAACCTTAGAAATTATAAACCACACATGTGTGGTTAGTACAACGTATGGTATTTGGTATTCTCGGTTCTATTGAAATCTCCCAAGCTTCCGTGTTCGAGTGTATCATTTTGTACCCTCATGTTGGTAGATGTTTGTGAATCCATGGTGTTGTTTTGAATATATTATATTTGAAGGAATTTGTTGGGATCTGCTATTTACCTTGAAAGGGTCAAACATCTGTTTCCATTCGTTATCTTCGGTATATATTATTGATGAATGTGTATTCATTTGTTTATATTATACTTAGTGATGAATGAATTTTGGGTCTTCAATTGGTTTAAGGTAAAATTCAATTAACCTCGCAATTTCCAAACATGTACTAGTACCCATTACTTATTTCTAATCATATTATTTTGTTAATAATATTACCCGATTTTAGTTACTGTTTGTAGATAAAATAAATTAGAGGCTAAAGCTCTCGAATCTTTGTGAATAAATAAGTATGCCTGTTTTACCATGACATGGTAATGATTTGGGATGAAGATAATTATATGAAGGGTATATAGTGAATACTTATTTTTAGAATTACTATGGGCTTATTCAAATATAGGATGATTTGTTTAAAAATGAGAATGTTATTGTCTTTTCTAATATCAATATTATGTCATTTATGAAATTTGCATTAAGACATTAGAATAGAATAATGCGAATAGATATTTTGAGTATAATTAAATTATTTTGAGTAAATATTGATTGATCTTGTGAATTATTTAGTTGTTTACGTGATTTTAATTATCGCAACATTTCATTTATAAAAATACTAAATGACATAAATTGTTAAATGGGAAATAGGACTTGTTGTGCCGAGTTCAATTGAATTAACCTTTATAACATTTTGTAGATGGCGAATACTATTGCTTACCTTGGGTTTGGATGATCACATTTTGATAGGAAAATTTGACTTCATATGCATTGGAAATATGAACTTGTATATTAAAATGAAGAAGCTAAAATAATAATGACATTAGTATGATAAATTGAAAAGGTGTGTTACATTAGTATGATGAGCATGTTATTAAAAAGGTGTGTGAAATTTGAATAAGGATATGATAAATTACAAGTTTAATGTGATTATTTTTTATTCTAGACTTTGTTAAGAATGGGCATTAATTTTGTGGGACTTAAATTAAGATTGTTACTATTAGAATTATGGTGATTGGAACTTGTGTTTATAAAGCATGTCATAATATAAAAGGGTCTAAACTAATGTTAAGGTTAAGTATATTTGAACCTACCAAGTTATAAACCTTATCTAAATGGAAACATTGAAACCCCTCCCAACTTGTCATGTACAAATTGCAAATATTAATGAAACACGACCAACCATCCATTGGGGAGATAAACTACATTGAAGGTACATTTATGAAACACCACCAACCATCCATTGTGGAGATAAACTAAATTGAAGGTTTTTGCATTATTTATTCAATGTTTTCATTTTGGGAGTCTCTAGGTTTTCCTAAACCTCGAATCAATTAAGATAAACAATGGTTTATCTTAAGTTATCCAACTAATATTAATTTGTTTATGAGTGTCCATTCAACCTTAGAAATTATAAACCACACATGTGTGGTTAGTACAACGTATGGTATTTGGTATTCTCGGTTCTATTGAAATCTCCCAAGCTTCCGTGTTCGAGTGTATCATTTTGTACCCTCATGTTGGTAGATGTTTGTGAATCCGTGGTGTTGTTTTGAATATATTATAGTGAAGGAATTTGTTTTGGGACTGCTTATTTACCTTGAAAAGGGTCAAACATCTCTTTCCATTCAAGTTATCTTCGGTATATATTATTGATGAATGTGTATTCATTTGTTTATATTATACCTAGTGATGAATGAATTTTGGGTCTTCAATTGGTTTAAGGTAAAATTCAATTAACCTCGCAATTTCAAACATGTACTAGTACCCATTACTTATTTCTAATCATATTATTTTGTTAATAATATTACACTAGTTTCTGTTGTAGATAAAATAAATTAGAGGCTAAAGCTCTCGAATGAATGTGAATAAATAAGTATGCCCTGTTTTACCATGACATGGTAATGATTTGGGATGAAGATAATTATATGAAGGGTATATAGTGAATACTTATTTTAGAATTACTATGGGCTTATTCAAATATAGGATGATTTGTTTAAAAATGAGAATGTTATTGTCTTTTCTAATATCAATATTATGTCGCTTATGAAATTTGCATTAAGACATTAGAATAGAATAATGCGAATAGATATTTTGAGTATAATTAAATTATTTTGAGTAAATATTGATTGATCTTGTGAATTATTTAGTTGTTTACGTGATTTTAATTATCATGAAGATTTCATTTATAAAAATACTAAATGACATAAATTGTTAAATGGGAAATAGGACTTGTTGTGCAGGTTCAATTCAATTAACCTTTTCTAACATTTTGTAGATGGCGTAATTTAAGTCTCCATGGTGGATGTTGTTGAAAGAAATTGTTGCTTCGATTTTTTTGATTTAATACTGCAATGTATTGATTACTGTGATTGTAATTAAGTGAAATAACGATGTTCTGTTTAATTGATAAAAAGGGGCTAAGTTAGCCTATTCTGATTTGTAACTATTTTGAAAAGGAAATAATTAAGTTGTAATCATTATTTAATTATGTCTTATTATGAATCAGAATTTATGGGAAAGATTACTCAATTTATTTAATTGAATGTTGGGAACTTATGTTGGTTAATATATTATTATGTTGAGTAATTAAATATTAAATATTAAATGGATGGTATATGAATAATTGTATTTAAATATGAATGGATTAAGTGCATTATGGACTATTGCTTAATCATTTTGATATTAGATCTATTAATTACTATCCTTGGCATGATACACTACTAGTGTAAATAGAAAAAATTAGGATTTGTGGAATTAATGCAGTAAGCTAATTGAAATTTACAACCGAGGATGTAAAAAGAATGTAAGAGTATAACTTAAATCTGCATTTGCAACTTACATGAATATAAAAACATGTTTAACTATACCTTAAAGCTATATGAACGCTTATTAACCACATGCGTAATGTTTATTCGTAAGGAAAGGAAACCTATTATCGCATCAATGTGAAAGGGATCATCATGACAAATGATATCTCGCTACGGTAACTCAACCATTAATAATGACATACTTAGTGTTGATAGATAACATAAGATCTATCTATAGACCTAGATCTATAAGATTCCATAATTAGTTATATGATACAAACATAATGTTGTCTTCTAATAGCAATGACATGAAATCACATGGATTAAGTATCATTTGTAAATCGCATTACATAAGTATGACGGTATGGAATGAGGTACGTAGGTACTTTTAGAACACTGGGATAGGGTACATATATATTTATCTATCTTAATAAACTAAATGAACCTAGTAAATAGGAATGGACATTAATAAATGATTAAGTTGTTAACTATTAACTTAAGAAATAGAAAAGGATCAATTAAGCTGAATTAGATGGAAGACAAGTTCCTAACGATGAATGTGCCATCACGAGAACCGATCATGACAAAATGTCTTTGAAACTTTGGCCAAAGTAGTGTAAGTTATTGATTACAATTGTCCCGATTCACCAAGATCTAAGATGTAGGATGCCCAATGGGATTCAATGATTGAGTTCTAGGTATGCACTTAGAAAACATTACTTGATTTTCAATGATTGAAAAGAATACCAATATTATACCTTGTATACACACTCGTAAAGAGTAATCTATGATGGATCAGTTACTAACCGACTCATGGAGTTGTATATGGTTTATGAAAGTTATCAGATGGATTTAATTTTATATTTATGCTAGATTTAAATGTTGGGTATTTAAATCAGTGAATCATGAAGTAAACAAAAAAATCCTAGTTGAGAAGCGTAATAAAGAGGTGTTACACAAAGTGAGAGAAGGAATATAGCCGAGTTGATGATCGATTATACCCAATGCAATGATAGTTTCACTTTGTAGCTCTCTCGACATAGAATATATCCAGAGTGAACTCAACTTTGCATGCTCATACTAAGGTGAGTAATCTTGTAGTCGATAAGAGATTAGTTGATAGTGAGGGAATACTAAGAACATTATTGAATGTTTCTCCATTCACTTCAACAGGCCCTCTCCCAAAACTCATGTGCAGTAACTACTATCACCCAATCATACAATAGACATGTCACACGACTCTAATGAATTGAACTCTACATGTGAAGAATCCATATGATTTGAATCACCGAATCAATAACCCATGTAGGAGGTGGTGGTACAATTGCAACAAGGGCTCTCCTTGTTTCTCCTTTCTTAATTCTTTATCTTTCCTTTTCCATTTACATTGGAGGATTAATTGGTTAATGAAGATTGTTTGGAATACTTGAGGTCACATGAAAGATTCTTTATCTTTCATGTCAAATGATCTTTTGAATTTTCCTTTATTTCATCGATCATAGTAATTGAACTACTAGTGATTATTAGATTATTGACATAGACTATGAAAAACACCATCTCCCCATTTGCTTTTTGAGGTAGAGATTAAGATTGTAGGGATTCCTCTTAAATATATTATGAATGAGATGTTTACAACCTTGATGTACCATTGTTGGGGTATATGTTTTAAAGCATATAGTGACTTGATGAATCTAAAAACTATTTTTTCCTTATTTAAAGTGATAAAACCTTCTTGTTGTGTCATGTAGACTTATTATTTAATATCTACCTTGAATCGACACTTTTAACATAATTTTGGTGGATTTCCATCCAAATTTTGAATCTAGAGAAAACATAATACTAATTGTCTTGATATTAGCAATGGGATAAAATGCCTCCTCATGATCAATACATTCTCTTTATGCACAGCCCTTTCGCAAATAGTCTTGCCTTGTAATTTTCAATAGTGTCATCTACCTTTTACTTGGTTTTGGAAACCCATTTCGCAACCAATTGGATTGTTCTTAGAAGGAAAATATACAAGTTTACATTCCTTGTTCTTGATCGGGGGACCGATATTTAACCTCTATGGCTTTTTTCCAAGGTATTGAATTTAATGCTTCCCCTAACCTTGATGGGTTCATGTACTTGAAAAATCTACTCATTAGATCAATGCTGACTTCTTCTCTTATTTTTATATGAGTTCTTGGTCTAGGAATATATGTGTTTACATCACCATATGGCTTTGACTATCTAGCCAAATTTATACACCACCTTTGAATACATTTTTTTTGTGGGGTGGAGTTTTATTACCATCAATCACATTATCATTATCATCATTTAACCTAATCACAAGTGTATTTTTTGTCCTTATTTTTGTGATTATATGGAGAATGAACTTGAAATAAATAATTAGTTAAATTTTACATCCCTTCTTATGTATATTTTTATTTTTTAGATCCACAAGTATATATCTCATTGATTTTTCATCATACCCAATAAAGATGAAAGGAGTGAGCTTTTAATCTAAATGTTTTATTTTTTGTTTAAAAACCAACATGTGTATTTTGCTTCCAAAAAATCATAAATAGTTTAATGACGGTTTCTTCACTGCCATGCTTCCTGTGGATTCGGTATAAATTGGAAATTTTGGTGATCTTTCCAGAGTATATTGTTGTTTTTGATGATTTTACCAGTATTTTTGTTCCGAATGTGCATCCTCAATAATAATACGCACCATTTCCATGATAGTAAAATTTTACCTCTCTGCAACACCATTATTCTATGGGATGTAGTGTGTATTCATTTGATGATGAATATTAATTTCTTTAAAATAAACCGAGAATGCATTATTGGTGAATTCCTCCTCTATCCGAAAGGAGTACCTTGATATTTTGACCAGTTTGAGTTTTAAAATTTGCATTCCCATGTTTGACAAAGGAATTCATTATGTAAACTTATTTCTTTTCAACTCGTGTTCATAGTATAATAAATAATACCCTTATTTCCAAATCTACATCTCAATCTTATATTATTAACACCCCTTCCCAATACATCTTTTTAATATAAAATACCCCTTATTTTACCATATATCTGAATTACCTATCTTCCTAATGACATTTGATACCCCTTTTCCTTCCACCTCTTCCATATCTTAGATTTTCACAAAATTTGATTATATTTGCGCAGGATCGGGACTAGTTCTGGGAAAACTATTGGGATTAACAAGACTAGCTCTTGTGATTGACTATCAAGATTATCTCTTGGGAACATCTATTAGGACCACTTAAAACCTTGATGAGATTCATATTGGATTTAAAAAGTACAAATCCTCAATATGTGTAATTTAATGTCTCTCTTCCTTTCTTTTTATTTACATTTGTCACACTAATCAAACTTTGTATAGTAATGTGAAGGGTCATGTGTGGTTGCATTATTGTGAGTTAAATTTATTAATCTTCATGACATCCATTATCCTAAAATAATTTAATCAAATGACAAGAAATATACCTTAGTAATGATATTATGAATGATGTCCCAACTATTGAGAGTTATGTAGTTTTTACTTTGGAAAACGTGTCACTTCTCTAAAAACCATGCTACTACTTTAAAAAAACACACAATGAAAATTATCTATATTTAGGGATTCTTCATCTACCCCATGACTACTCCTGTATTTCATCCCTGCTACTCCACATATTATATCCCTAATATATTTTGAAAATATTTATATTTTAACCCCTTATATGCCTTAATATGGGGCAAGATATATGACCTATTTCAACTAATATTTAAAACCACAATATGAATTCATGTAATAGGAAATGCTTTGGTTTTGAATCCTGTGTTACTTGAAATCTTAAAATCCTTGATATTTTATGTGTATAAATTATATCCACATCTTCCATGAATAATCTTCAACAAAGAACTTAAAATCCAAATATCCACTAGAAGTTTCACCCATTGTTTTGTAAAAATATATATGAACCAAGTCTTTATGTTGTTTTCCTACTAGACAATCTGAATCATATTTTTGTATTCTTATCTAAATGTGACAATCCTATAAACATATTATGGGCACTAAGTGAAAACCGATACCCTAAACTCGCATGTGCATATTTGTGGTGCCACAAGTTTTCAAAGTTTCGATCTATTCTAATGAGTTCCTTCATCATTACATAGTACATAGTCAAATTAAAACATATTGGAAATGCTTATTACATGAGATTGTTTTTTGAGATTTTGGCTTATTATCCCTTATAAGGCATACTTTATTTTCACATATATAATCAAATTCAACCTTCAAATCACAATCTAGTAGTTGATTGGTTGATAGAAGATTCTTAGTGAGTGCGGGAACATACATGACTCCTATAATGGTATAATCATGTTTTCCAAGAGGCAAATTGGCTCCTTATTCCTCGAAATTGTTAGGAAGTGTCATCGCACAAAGAAACATGATTCTGGGCAGAAAGATATATTAGTATAAAATTATCCTTTCTTTCAATCATATTTTGGGTGGATCTTGAATCAATAAACATATTATTGAGTTGTATGTGGATGTTTCTTCATTTTATTGTGTACTATATAGACACCAAATTTGGGTCACACTCCCCTTTGTCTCCTTGATCAATTAACGTAAAGTGTCCACCTAACCATGACCCTTTACCTCGTATTCGTATTAATTTAATTACTTACAATTTAATTAATGTTCATCCTCACATTATTAATTAATTTAATTACTTTAATTAAGTTAATTTAAACAACACCTAGAAACCTCGCCATGGACCCATTCAGTGGGCACTTAACTCCACAGTGACTGTGTCGTCACTCTCAACACTAAGTCATCATTCCCGAGTGTTGAGTCAACACTTAACCTAACTAATCGAGACTTCTTCCAAATACCTAATTAGACTTCTTCATGATCTTCCTACCTTCTCTCACATGAAATCCACTTCCCTAAGTGACTCAATGAGATCTCGCCAAAACTAGTAAAGATCTCGGCTATTTTGGCAAAACCTAGGATTTCCGCCTTAATTGACGCCAATTATCCCATGGCAACCGACGCTGCCCACCTTAACCGTCATCGGTTACCTTATATTACCTTTTAAAACTCTTTACCAAAGTTAGTCATCTTTGAGTTCAGAGAATTCTATTACATTTAAGCACAAATCGAGACTTCTCGACCTCCGGACATCGCGATATACTCAACCACATGCCTAAGAAAACACCCGATGCTCATCCCAAGACATTAGAACATTCATGGGAACACTCTGCGAATTATTTCCATGACACCACCACAAAGTTCTTCATAGATAAACCACTTCCTTCCTTCACCTACTGCACCATGCAAATACAAATAAGTGTATTTAATTTTCATCAATCGGTACTTGTTTAAAAGGTAGGTTCATTATATATTGTTATCGATCTTATTCTTTCCCACATTCCTCCATCCCCACCTTCTTACCAATCTACCCATCTAGCCACCCACGACCTTCGCATCTCCTCGTACCTAACCTCTATACATTCTTGAGTCTTCGTGGCATTATTACAAACCCAACCATCCCCCTTCATTCTTTTTGCAATCACAGAGAAGTCCAAAAATAATTTTATTTAATTACCACAAAATTTCCCCTATCGATGCCGCTTATCTTAATCGTCGCCGGTCTCCTCTTGCATTTATATTGGTCATAGTGCTTGGTAAGCTTCCTAGGGCCAATCATCCCTTAATATACCCAAACTTACCCCAAACCTCACAAAACCTCACCCAAACCTGATACCCCACCTACAACCTCATAACAGACCTTCCCAACTCTTTGTGTAGACACAGAGAGATCCTGGACACCCATTTTGACATTCTACCATTTCCCACAGTAATTGATATTGGTTATACCATAACCGCATCGGTCATACACTGCACCGACATTGGTCACCCTGACCGCGTCGGCCTCTCGTGCTTGGTAAAAGTACCTTAGACTAGCAAGCTTCCTAATCACCCAAAATAAACCCAAACTTCACCAAATCTTACCTGCACTCCTGGTCTATGACCCTTGAGACCACCCTCCCAACCTACAACTTGACCCGAGACCTTCACCAGTTTAGTTATCAAACATTTAATTGGATTGACATGGATAGTAATCGAGACACATAAACCAAAACACTAAGCATTAGATTTTTTTATTTGCATGTTTAGTTATTTTATATTGAGTTATATATACGATCGATTGACAACCGTATGGAAGTATCAAAATTCTTAGATCTAGCTCACATTAGCCAGTCCACTAACTTTTTTATTAACTATATCTTTTGGTTTTGCTTTTACTACAGTAGTTCTTCCTAGCCAAAAGGAAGCTCACACAATCAGCTGGATCAGAAGTTCATTTACGTGCACACTCCACCTTTGACCAACATGATAACAGGTATTCCTCCTCGATCCTTTTACCTTATTTACTTTATCACAAAACAATTCGGTGAAACATTTTGGCATGCTGCTCGGTGGGGCCCTTCAAGGGTTATTTTACATTGTTCATTCCTAGGTAAAACAATTGTGTGTCTATTTCCCTTTGAAAGTATTCACATTAAATTTTATTCTCTAGAACATTCTCCTTATTTCTATTGTCTAAAGAAATTGTGTTTTGGTGCTCTAAAAAGAACACATCTTCCTTTCTACCGTATTGCATTTAGTGAAAGAACATTCCTCTTCCTGCTTTCTATTCTACATCAAACTTAATTGTGGATTTGGGCTTAAAACACTTGCATTTCATTTTGGTATGTCACATTGTAGCTCACATTAAATTGAGGGTAACCTATATGTTGGAATTCATGCCCATCTGATGGTTGACTAATTCAATCATAGTTCAATTTACACATGCTCTATACCAGAACACTTAAACAATTTACACATTTTATTAAACAACATCCTACCCAAAAGAAGTTGTCAATGATCACACGATCAGAGGATTGAAAGTGGGCACCAAGCTAGTTTCTTTATCAAGTCATTATCTCAGAGAAAGGACCCCCCTCACCAAAAATTTACTTAAAACCATCCTTAGTTCTTGTCTTTTCATAGGGCACCTTTTATCAAAACAAAAATCTGCTCTATTCACAAATCAGTTCTAAATGGCATAAGTTAGAACATAAAATTCACACATATGATTTTGTGTTTGCTAGTTTTTGCTTGATTTGTGTTTTGAGGTGTGAGATCGTATTCTCCATTATTTATTCCTTTCACACTCCATAATCATAGTTTGTGTATTATGACTCTTTTTAGTGTGTTAGGTTCATCATTGTCATTCTCGTGTTTATGGGCTGGTCTTTTATCTAATCTAAGTCACTAAATTCAATTTTTTTCCATCTTTTCAAATTTCATAGTGACCTAGGCGTCATTCCAACGACCGTCATCAGTTTACTCATATGATCATCCACGGTTTACTCGACCATTATCGGTTTCCTCATTGTTTTGGTCATTTAAACCAAAATAACACTCATCACATTTCTTTTCTTTCGGGGTTCCTCGATATGTCACCATACTCTGGGTCTTTGAAATCACCGTTAAACCTAGATTTTCTTCATTTTCATCACGCTTATTGCCACATTTGCAAAGCTTTTGATTTCTCCAAGTGACCATCACCGCTCTTCTAAAACCATCATCAGCTACCCTCTATCACTGACATCGGTTACCAAACCACCATCGATTCCTATGTTTTAATTTTTTCAATTAAAAAGCGGCGACCATATTTCACCCTCCGGAAATATTTTTTTTTCTCGTTTCTTTACGTTTTTTCGTCATCTATAGAGATCGATTACTGAAGTTTTCACTAACTTACATGGTTTTCACTTGTAGCCAAGACAACACCCTCGTATTCAACATTATCCTTCATCTACTCCCGCCTAGCCCATCATCACCTTTCGCTTTATCACCTATAGATCCCACTCGGCCTATTATCATCGATCATCGATGATGAGGAGTTCGTAAGACTCCTTGACCAAAACCCTGCTGCTTTAGAATACTATTTATCCCATTCATCCACTCGGGATTCATCAGGAATCTGTATATGACATGCTTGTGCCCATTCCTCCTGCCCTCACACCCACTTTTGCATCAACTACTACTAGCTTGGCCTTACCCTCCTCCACCTTACCACTTGTGGCATCCCAACTTGACCCGACCTCATCTATATATGTTGCATCTCCGAATGCCGCACCTTCAAGGTTAGTTTCTCCTATGGTGTCAACCATTCCTTCATCATCCGCCTTGAGTGTAGGCCTATCTGCACCCACCACCTCTTATATACCTATTGCATCTTAGCCACCCATGGTGTCGGCAACCCATACTCCCTTCCAAAACATTGTCCTCTCCATCTCGCAGTCTCTCCTCTAATTACTATGAGAGTCGTTACATCCACTCCACCTACCTACACTTATCACCAACAACCCCATGTTTCATCTTTTGCTTATTCAAGATACTTTCCACCTACATCTATTCCCCCCTTACAATTCTCGTACTCAACACCACCATATACTTGGGATTCTCGCCTTGTCATACCTTCATCATCTACCCCCTTATACTGTAGGGTGCCCATTCATCACAACCTACTAATGATCTTATAAAAATGATGATGGAAAAGATGTAGACATTGGAATCATTGGTCTCCACTCACATATCTCTTTGAAATACGATGAAATTTGTAATGATCACATTCATCCTGTCCATTCCCATTCTGCCTCAGTACTCCTACACATTGGGAAATTCCCAAATTCAATAGGTTCAAAAAAAGACCCTCAACAACACTTGCAGTCTTTTTAACATGGGTGTTATCTCGATCACTCATGATGATGTTATACTCTTACAAACATTCCTATTGTCCTTTACAGACTCGCTGATTGGTATAGTGGTCTAACTAGGCACTCCATTTACTCATTCAACCAAGTAGCTTAAGCCTTCCTAGACCATTTTTTGATCAATATCAGCCAATAAGGTCACCACATGACTTGTACTCAACAAGACAATACGAAGATGAATCTATCGTATATTTTGTCATTCATCGCGAAGTCTAATAAGCCACTCACGCTCCAACTTCCTCAAAACAAGCTAATAGAGTTGTTCACTGGGCTTATGCCAAGCACATCTCACCAAATCTCCAAGTTTAAACCTTCTGCACATTCGACGAGGCATTCACCATGGCTTGAAAACTTGAAATTCGTGCCATTGAAGAGAAGAAGATACATTTGCGTAAAAAATACTGAATTTAAAATCGAACGATACCTCTTCCTCTTCCAAACCCCAAAACAATTATTCCAAGGAAAAAGGATCTGCCCATGTAGTAGTTTTGAAAGCTGGCCCATCTCACCCATCTAACCAATCAAAACCTTCTTCCAACCTTTCTCCTTTTCAAGCTTTTCTAGTTCAAGTGGGAGCAATGAAAATACACTCCAATAGGAGAACCCTACTCTTTAGTTTTAGAAAAACTTCTAAAATCTAGAGAAATCACTCTTCTACCTATCAAACCACATATTGGTTTTGACCCCTCTCATCCTATGCCCGCATGGTACAAAGAAAATGATTACTACAACTATCATCGTGTTAAAGGTCATAGCAACAATAATTGTATAACCTTCAAAAAAATAAATGTTAGATAATGGAGATCTTGTCTTGGATAACCCTAATGCACTAACTAATCAGAACCTTCATATCTTCAAGAAGTCATTCCCAAATCACACCTTGTCATCTAACCAAACCGAAAACCTTCGACTAATGACAAGAACGCTCGTGAAGTTCATGATTTTTTCAACATCATACCAGCCCTTCTTCAGATTTCCTCCCACCCCATATATCGAGGAGATTCTTTCACAAGATCCTTCATCCATAGAGGAACTTGTTCCATTTTCTCCTTTACCCATAGACGAGTCCCCTTCATCTCCTCGCACCTACAAAGGAGTCTCGCCATATATGTCAATGCAGCTTCCTACGTATTTTCAACCCGATGAACAAGCCGCAGATTAACTCTCCTACCACTGGGAGTCATGCTTACCTTACTCTTTGTCAAAAGAGGAACCTACCTCATCCTACTTGTCGTATCCCCACCTATGGGGGATCCTTTATAAGCACATCTTTCTATTAGTGACTACTCTCCCTTGGCTTTTAAGGATCCTCGTTGATTTTCTCTCAACTCTTTTACCCATAGATTTTGAAGCCAACCTTTTCCTTGTCTCATATACATTATTTACAAGGATTACTACCAAATCAACATCATCTCTTCCTACAATGGTGCCATTTTCATGTCTGGTTGATCGCTTGGATTATGTTGACAATTCCATGCTTTAGGGATGCCTTCTGCTACCTTTCTCAACATAGATAAAAATGTTGGTGCATTGATACTTCCATGATCTATCCAAAGGTGTTTTAGACAACCAAACCAACCATGCCCATGCTAGTTGGAGTGACCTCTTCTTCATCACCCTCACCCACACCTAAACCTTTACCAACAATTGAAATTTTTCCTATGCCTAAAGCCTTACCTACACCTATACCTTCCTCTCGCATCCAATCCCATCGCACATTGGGATTCATTCCGACTCCAAGCCTAGTCCATCCCCTATCAAACTAGATTTAGCCACGTCCTCACAAGCCCACGCAAAGACTATTCCCCACCTAAGAGGAAGAACCAACCTCTTAGGCCACATACACCGGTTTCGCCTACTACCCCTCTTTCACCTTCACCACTTCCATCTATCCTAGGACCTCACCCATCAACCTTGGCCAAACAACCTCCTACCCAAGGTAAACCAAAAACACAACAACCCACATCCTCATCACGATCCTCTGTTACACCCAAATTACCTACACAATGTACACCTTCATAGTCACCTACATCCTTTTACCACCTATACCCACACCACTTCCGTAGCTTCATCACTACCTATGATATTCAGTTGGCCTTCCAACCAATACCTTCTACCTCTCCTCTTCCCATAGCCTTCACCGCACCTCTATTATCACCTTGGATAACCCATCCTTCCTCCATCTACCTTCCTTCTACATCACTCACTCCTTCTTCACCTTTACCCATGAAGGTGCAACAAAATCCAAAAACCCACTACCCTCCAAAGAGGTAGTTAAATATAGAACACCTTCAATCGCGAGCTCGTCTACTACACCTTTACCCAAGAATGTGTAATCCAAAGCTAAAACTGTTTTACCTACCAAACATTTAGTCAAACTGACTCAACCACCGATTTCACCTCCTATGACACCTCTCCCACCAAAATCACCCACACTTCCTTCCAAGCCCACACTTACTTCACATTGTGATCCATTGGTAGGGTCTTATGCAAACGTATTAGATAACCTTTTGGAGAAATCCGTCATCACATTTCCACCACCTAGACCTTATGACCCAATCAAACCTAAATTGGAAGGGTTTGATGATACAAAAATTTGCACTTACCATCGTGTGTCGTGGCATGATGTGGAAAATGTAAGGCTCTTAAAATTATTCTCCTCCAACTATGCTCTCTCGAAGAAAACTTTGACAACGATGATATTTTAGGACGAGGAACTTGTTCCACCTTCACCTATTACCACACATCCTTTTCCCTTTCCTATTTAGCAAATTCCATCTCCACCTCCACCACCCTTTTATCTTCCTCCAACATTCGAGATCAATATGGTCCTCATAAGAGAGTTAGCCAAACCTCTGCCAAAATTTCAATGCTTTGTCTTCTTTTCATAACACCAATATATGCCCTCACCATAATTTTTCTTGTCCTATCGCTACACCTATCATGACTCACTTGCTCCTTTACCCCATATTAATATTGTTAACATTGCCACTCACGCCTAGAGAGACAAAGGAAAGGAGAAAACAACTAACCCATCCGCTACTCTTGTACCCAATATCCCATCTACACCTGCACCAAAAATCACCATCCATGGACCCACATACCCTATTTATGATGGGGTCACCCATCGTACAATGATTAAATAATTGCACCAATATCCTCTCAAAATGTCTTTGTATTTAACTTATCCAAACCTTTGAATCTCATCGACATGTGCACCGATGGAGGTTCTCGTAATCCATTGAGGTTTTACCTAATGACCGTACTCCCGTGGCATATATTATCACTCCTCATCATGTGGCCTCTCTCACCACTTCATCCCCTTCATCTCGCACTCCACTACCACTCATCAAGTAACTACTCTTAGTTTCTCTCGACGAAGAGATTGTACCTATCCAATCATATGATCTTGATCCCGCCCTATTCATTTCCGTCTACATTGATAAAATATGCGTTCGACACGTTGTGATTGATGGTGGTGCCAACATCAAAATAATTTCATCCTACGCATACAACCAAATGCGTATCCCTTCCAATTGCATGCATAATAATCCAATTATGTTGTGTTAATTCAATGATGTCATAACTTCCACCCTTGGCACCATCATTCTCCAAATTGTGTGGGCCCCGTACCATCTCTCGAATTATTCTATGTTTTGGTGGGGGAATTCTAGTACAACCTACTCCTCGCTGACCTTCGATCCACGTCATGGGTCAGGTTCCCTCAACCTTACACCGTTGTTTAAAATTTGAACATGAAGGACATAACTATACCATTCTAGTTGACCCTTCACCATTCAAGACCAGTAACATGTCAGATCAACCTAATGATGTCCTTATACCGCTTAAGGCATCTACCACCATGCCACTTCTCCTTCACCCATAACCCCATCCACCAACAAGGCTACTACCTCTCCCACATCTAACTCCTCTACTCCCACTATTTTCATAGCCTCTCGATTCACCCATCTACTTCTCAACCAACCAATGCTTCTTCTTCCCACCGTCCAGTAATTCATCCATTCTTGCTACCCACATATCAACTACCAATTTCTTAGAAGGTTTTTTTCAACATCTCACTGGGAGTACTTCCTATACAAAATTGACACATTCCTTACTCCACAAGAGTATGGTGAACTTCATCAACATTCCAGCCTATGATCATCGCATAGCAAGGTTTTCCTTACTGTCCTCCCACCTTCATACTAAATTAACGTACGGGGACTTGATGCTTCTACCTACTCACTCGAGCCACCTTCCCAAACTCGACCATTTTTCTCTAACCTTCAATCTCTCACCAACCGCCACTTCACCCACACCTTCCACCATCATTGTGCATGGAAGGGCTTTAGATTTGGTTTCTATGAACAAGGACGCCATACATCATTCATCCAATGCACCACTCCTAAACATAAAGACCGCAGTGGTATTGGATTTTCGAACCATCTCCCAAGAAGGCCCATTCGAGTTCATTAAGGACGATGAACCTTCTTCACCCCGTTTACCAACTTCACCACCTTCACCTACAGAGTCTATAGATCCAGAATCCATTCCTCCTAACTTTTTTCATGAACACCATTTCCATGGGACCTTTGACTTATCAACGAGATGGCGA
Source organism: Taxus wallichiana var. yunnanensis (assembly GCA_018340775.1). Lineage (NCBI taxonomy): Eukaryota > Viridiplantae > Streptophyta > Pinopsida > Cupressales > Taxaceae > Taxus > Taxus wallichiana. The sequence goes on along the minus strand of CM031234.1, from coordinate 388,919,134 downwards.
GGCTCCCTCTTCTCTTCCCTTCCTATATCTTGACATGATCGATGACAATACACCTTCTATTAACATCATTCAATGTCAGGACGATGAGTCAATTCTCACCTACCTTGGTACAGAATATTGTTATATTCACTGATCGTTACCTTTTGAGACACAAACCATGTTAAATGAATCGACCATTAAAATCAATATTCACACTCAGGATGACCCACACATTCTAAAGATAGACCAATATTTAGATGTTGCTGAATAGGAAGCTTCTACTTATTTCCTTTAAGATCATAGAAACACTTTTTCTTGGTCCTATTCTAATATGCCCTGTATTGACCCAAACATTATGGTCCATAATATCATCACTATTCCTGAAGCCAAACCCATGAAATAGAAGCTGCAGAAAATGCATCCTCACATTTCCCTTCTTGTCAAAGAAGAACTCCAACACCTTCTTTCAGTTTCCTTCATCCTACCCATTGATTACCCTCAATGGATCTCTAACATTGTTCCTGTCATAAAAGTGATAGGGAGAATTTGCATTTGCATGGATTTCTGTGACCTTAACTTAGCTTGCCCCAAAGACAACTTTCCTCTACCTAGTATTGACCAACTAGTTGATCTCATCACCGGCCATGAGATGTTATCACTCATGGATGGTGTCTCATGTTATAACCAAATACTATGGGCTATCTCGGTCATGCCCTTTGGCCTTAAAAACATTAGTGCTACATATCAACGGGCTATGACTTATATCTTTCATGACATTATGCATCACATATTGGAATATTACGTTGACGGTATTCTTGATAAATCCAAACTCCAGTGCCTGAACACCTTACATTCCTTAAGGTCATCTTTGACCATCTCATCGAGTATTGTGTTCACCTTCAACCTAAAAATTGTATTGTGTTCAGCCTTCAACCTAAAAAAGTGTGTCTCCACCGCTTTCTCTCGACAAGCTCCTTGGTTTTATCATTTATTTGCGTGGCATAGAAGTTGATCCGCAAAAACAAATCTATTCTTGAAATTCCTCCACCTACTAACATTCGTCAACTTCATAGTTTGCAAGGAAAGTTGCAATCTATTCATCACTTTCTAACCGCTACCATCCATTTCATCATCTCCTCAAAAAGGACGTCTCCTTCAAATGGGATGATAAATACCACAAAGCCTTCGATGCCTTAAAAAAATACCTCCTTCAACCACTTGTGCTCATTCCCCCTAAGGATGACCAACCATTCTACCTTTAAATTTCTCCTACTAATATTCCTTGGGTGTCATGCTTTCTCATCGTGACGAGCAACACGGCACAACAATAAGTGGTTTATTATATAAGTTGTACACTTTTAGACGACAAAATTAGATACACTCACACCGAAAAAACTCTTCTTAGCCTTAGTTTTGGTCGCCACTAAACTTTTCCATTAACTACTCTACCATAAAACCTTTGTTGTCACCATATCACCCCTTACATTACATGTACGCCAATCCCTACCAACATCAATATGCTACACGTTGGCTCATGCTTCCTGCACACCTAGATCTTGAATTCACTCATCAAAAATTTGTCAAAGGACAAACCATCATTGACCAAGTCGTTGCATACACCTCTCTTTGTAAATCAATCCTCTAACTTCGATTTCCTAGATGAATCCATCGCTACCCTCTCTTTCGATGATATTTTTACCGATGACCTTATTCTTCAATGGTTCCAAATGTCGTGGCAGAGGTCGATCGGTGTTATCCTCATTCCTCTTGATGGTGAGCCTATGGCATTATATTTTAAACTAGATTTTAATTGTACTAATAATATCGCCGAATATGAAGCACTCGTGATTAGGTCTTCAAGCAATCACCTTAGACATTAAATCAATTAATATCTTTGGAGATTCCCAAGCTGGTTGTCAGAACCAAGTTAATGGTATATACCAATGTCATAATGAGATACTTCAAAAGTATAAACATCATGTTGACATACTTTTGACTACCTTTGATTGTTATGAACTTCAAACTACCCAAATGCTCCACTAATAAATTTACATACACCATGGCCTGTCTGCTTCTCAAATCCCCACTTCGCCCTACGAATTGAAAATATTTGTTATAATACAAAGGTTGAATCACCTTCTTATCTATTTTGAGACATCAACCTTGTAGGAACCATTGAAACCGACCACTTGACCTTTGCTATAAGTAGTTTTCTAACTACCTTTCCCTTTACGTTCTTCCTCCATATGTTACTCACAATGGACAACGAGCCTTTTTCAAAAGTGTCTCTTACTATGCCATCATGGGTGGTCTTTTTATAAATTTGGCTTTGACAATATCCTCTTACGATGCCTTACAAGCTCAAATCCCATATAGCATCAAGGAAGTTCATGCGAATTTATGGGAGTCACTTCATGGTTTAGTTGTTCTAAACTCATTCTTTGCTTGGCCACATCGGCCAACCCTAAACTGTGATTTTTGTGACTATGTCAACCATTGGGTGAAGTGTCGCAACATGAAAATCTTCATCACACCCCTAGTCACGCTTTATAGGTCGCACAAGACCTTTGGCCTTTCTCTCAATGGGGTTTGGATCTTATTGGAGAGATCAATCCTCATTCTTCCCAATGTCATCAATGGATTATTACGCTACCAAATACTACACTAAATGGGTGGAATCCATACCTCTCATTTCTATGAAAGCTAAGAAAATATGTGAATTCATCAACCATCACATCATTTTTCACTTTGGTGTTCCTCACTACCTCATCACTGATAACGGAAAATAATTCAAAAACAAAACCCTACAAAACTTTGTGATGCCTTCGGCATTTAAATCAGTTTTTCTTCACCTTACTACCCTCAAACAAATGGCCAAGTGGAATCAACCAAAAAACCCTACGTAAAATTCTTATGAAAGTGGTCATGGCGATACCGAAAGGATGGCACACACATTCCTTTACCTTATGGGCATATCGTATCAGTATTCATACCTCAACCGCTTCCATGCCTTTCTCTTTGGTCTATGGTACAAAGGTTGTCTTGCTTATTGAATTCCAAATTCCATCTCTTCATATCTCACTCAAAGATATGCTCAACAACAATTATTTTCACCAAGACTATTTGACATAACTCGAGTTATTAGATGAACGCCATCTCAATGCTCTCGACCACCTCCAAATCTACCAAAACATATCAAATGTGCCTATGATAAACGTGTTCACGAACGAACCTTCCACGCCGCTGACCCATCTTGAAGGAAAATCAACATGTAACAAAAGAGGAGAAAATTAAATGGCGAAAATTTGCTCCTAATTGACTTGACCCTATATCATTACTCATAACTATGGATCAAGTCCTTATTATTTGTCTCTTCTCGAAGGTAAACCCAAACCTAATCCCCTAAATGCCTTATATCTTTGACCATTCTATTGTTGAATCAAGTCCTAGATCACCTTTTGTCTATTAAATGCTCATCCTCGAGAAACTTTCACCTTCCATTTACCTATTTTAAGGATCAATGATTAAACAAGAATCATGTGATTACCCATCACCTTTCACTGATATTCAATATGAGTACCATGACTCTACTCATGGCATGATTCTCATGGATACTTTTCATCTTTTTCAAATATGGAATCTCATGGTATTTCATCATTTAAAACCTTTCTTTCATAGCTAACCCCTATGTATTATGGTTTTGTCTTCATAACAGAGCCTATTGTTTCTATGGTATTGTCCATGACCTAAAAGTCCAAAAAATAATGCAAAAGTAATGTATGGGATTTTCAAATTTAAAATCCTTAGTAAAAATTCTAGTAAAAAGATGACTCCTCAAAAGGACATCTAATATTTCTATCTCGCTGCTATAAATAGATCGCTCCTCAAAGGACAACTTATACAAAGCTATCCATATTGACATAGTCTATCACAAAAGAAGACTATTTCTCAAAAATAAAATAAAATATTATGAAGTTTCCGCATCGATCAACTCCACAAAAACCCTAACGAGATAATCTACTCATCCCACATATACTTCATGCATCGATTGGTCTATTAAAAACAAAAGAAAAAAAAGAAAAAGATAAATTTTTCATCATGGACTTGCCTATTTTGATCTTGGGTCTCTTGCCAAAAATGCATGCTATCTCAAACCAAAGTTATGTTAAACAAACTCCTTTCACCTCATCACCTTTCCTTTCTAATCTTCTCGCCTACTCAAGGGACTTGCTGCAAATATGACATTTTGTGATCATGTGACTTTCTTCACCCTTAGAACAGTCAATTATGCAATGCCTTTAGGGTCTTACGTTCATAAGCCAATTTTTGGTATACTAGAATCGTATTATTCCTTCTTAATTAGGAGACACTTTTGTCTCCTTTTACCATTCACCTTTGTTTATTACTTATTGATTATCCTATACATGATCTGGGACCATAAACATCTACATTTGAAGAATTCCTCTTTCACCAAAATCACCCATGCCTAACACAATTTAAACTCAACCATTCCTATGACTTGTTGGTGCCCAATTTAATCTCACCATTTTGATCAAAATTTCTCAGTCCGCATGGTTTGAAGTATTCTCTGTCTCCCTGTATGGATGCGTGAAAGCTTTCTCCTTCATTTGGTTACCATTGTCAGTCCTTTCCTTGGGTCATGGATCACATTGAGTCTTGGTTTTACTTACAGTCTTCATCTCCGTGGGGAAAAACTTTGTTGTTGGGAATCTTCCATGACTGTGTCTCCTTTGTAAATCTTATCCCAACATCCGAGGATATGTGGTCCTTTCTAATTGGACGTGGCCGGCGTGGGTCTATTTGGTGAACTTGTCACTTTTGTCACATTTTTAAAAATGCCAAATTGGTCACGCGGCCCCGATAGTATATAATTGGCTATTCAACAATATGAAGCAATAGGGCGAATTTCTTACTTTGACCCCGAAGGACACATGGTCGATTTTTTTCAAGTTGTGGGGAGATGGGTCGCTAGAGAATTTTGAAGATTTTTTCCTTTTTGTGAAAAGGAAAAAGTTATAAAATGATCCGCAACTCCATGGGGGACAAATTAATGTCACATGTTTGAGTCATAATTGAAAATTCAAATTGGGGAGGCGGGTCGCTGGAGCAATTTGGAGTTTTTAATGCTCTTTTTTCAAATGAAGTAAAAGTATAAAAGTGAGCCACGACTTCGCTGGGGCCCACACCAAAAAGTTAGAAGTGGAGGGGTGGGTCGCCGGGGCATTTTGAGATTCTCAAGCCCGCTTCAACTCAAATATTTTCCACGTGGAGGACCGCACTCATTTGAGGATCCACCTCTAGGTCTTACCTTTGGAGTTGCGCTAAGGAGACATGTGGAGGCTTCCACTGGATTTTCCCATACTTAGAATTTTTAAGCGCCCGATGCAACTTTCTTAAGCCTGGGACACGTGGAGGGCCCGCACCGCTGGGGACCTACCCTAAATTTTACTTTTGAAAGAGCACCGAGGAGACACGTGGAGGTTTCCGCTAGATCTTCCTGCACTTAGACTTTTCAAGTGTCTTGTGCAACTATTTGAAACCTATACATGTGGAAGGCCCGTGCTTGTTTAGGAGTCCTTCATTTGAGCTTCATAATAAAAAGTGCCAAAGATACACATGGAAGATTCCGTTGGTTCGCCCATACTTAGAATTTTCAAGTGTGCAATGCAACTTTCTCCACCCTAGGCATGTGGCACCTTCCATTGGTTCTTAAATTTTTTTCAACAATCAGCAGCATCGAGACACGTGGAGAGCCCCGCTTGTTTGGGGTCTCCGCCATTGGGCACCATATGAAAAGTGCGCCAAGAAACAAGTGGAGGCTTATGCCGACTCCTCTTTATATCGAGAATTTTTCAATGGCCAAGGAAAATTTCTTGGGCCTGTGGCACGTGGAGAGCCCATGCTCATTTGCAGCCCCACGTCTAGACTTCATCTTTGTAGTTATGCCGAATAGACACATGGAGGCTTCCGCTAGCTCCTCTTTTCACTTGGTCGACTCAAACTCGCAATAAGGTATGTTAATCCATGAGAGTGCACTAATTTTTGAGAGGCATGAATGCAGGTATGATTAAAAAGACTGCCAAAAGTTATGGCTTGGTTCCCTAATCATATCTAATGAAAGTGGGAAATGTGAAAGGCTCACAACTTTTCCACCTGGAAAAAATAGAGAAGAATATACTCTTTAAGCTTTAGAATTTGGGGAAATTTTGGAATGAGTGAGTGAGTGAGTGAAATTGTGTAAACACAATGAGAATACTTCTTGCAAATGGTCGTGGTTAGCTTTTCTAAGAAAGTTTGAGAGAAACCATTTTCCCAGAGACCGTCTAAGAAACCTATTTATTTTCCTTTGTTTTAGATTTAATCGCGTCAAGATGGTTGCAAGTGTACATCCATTGACAAGCTCTGAGATTATTCAAGAAACTTTCCCCTGCTAATGAATCTAATGAACCTCAAATAAATTTGTGTTGATCATGAGCATAATTGTGTCTGCTTGTATTTCAGAATGTTTTCAAATAGTTTTTCTTGTTCCTATTGCAATCTGATGTTAAAATCTCTCTGAGTCACACAAGATCTCATCCGTGTGTTTCAGATCATGGAATTTTTAATTTCATTATGAGAAGAGCTTTCATCTGGTAATGAAATAAACAATTTAAAATCACTTTACTTTCACTATGTTGATAAAGATTGTTTGTAAGCCTATGAGTGTATCTTAGGCGTGATGAACCAGGGATTTCTAACATTTAATTGAGTCTTTAACACGAGCCTTTGTGTTGAATTATTGAAGAATGTGTGAAATCGTGCATCTCTGGGCCTCCATTGATTCACATCTTCTAGTTGAAGGGATATTTTGGTTGTTTTGAAGCACTTTGTTCTCTGAGTTTTCCAATATTTGTAAAGGCTCTCAAAGATCTAGTGAAATCAACTTCATCTTGCTTAACTTCCCACCAATTTTTTTGCAAATGATGAATCCTAAATGAACTATCCTCGATAGTACTTGTGTATCCACAAATGAACAAATTCCACTTCCAAAATATGCAGAGAGAATCATGTTTCAATTATTGTCTTTAAGTAACCCAAACCTTGTCCAAGACATCTCCACTCTCCAAAGGTGACAACTCATGAGAATTATATTGTGTTGTATTGATCATATTTTCTTAAGGTTCTCATCAAGATCGTGCAAAGAAGGATCTCTTGATATCCTTCACCAACACGGGTTACAAAACGGGTCCTCTCACCTGGTCAAGGAACAACCTAAATTAGAGAGGGTAGATCAAACCCTCGGTGAGGTGCTATCCATTTCTCCAATGCTTGAGTGACAAAGAGTCAATCGAATCCCCTGCCTACAAAATGACTCGTATCATGATTCATCTCTTCTAAGCATCGTGCCGATCTCAGTTATGTTGCTCAAGCCTCGCAGAGAATCAATTTGGATACCAACACCGTAGCAGTCGCTTTTGGGAAAGAGCCCATTTGAATTGGTATATGGAACTCAAGCTCTACTTCCCCTGCATATGAAATTATCTTCTTAACAATTTATCCAACAATTCGAGGACCAGAGGTCACTCCCCATGATGCTCAGATTAATCAAATTGTTGAATTAGATGAAGAGAGAAGAGCATCCCACCAAAGACATGTGAAGTCTAGGAGAAATTGAATAAACTATTTGATAAAAAGGTTAATCCAAGAGCTTTCAGTGTGGGAGATCTAGTGCTACTATGGGATAACAAACATGAGGATAAGGGAAAACATGGAAATTTTGACGCATTATGGATGGGCCCTAATTCTTTATTGATATTAGGATCGTCGAGCATACCTTCTTCCTAAAAGATCTAGATGGGGAATTTCTTAAGTTGTTTGTTAATGGTAGACACTTGAAACATTTCCTTGATTTATTTCTCAAAATCAAGGCACGCATCATCAGACAAAGCTGTATAGTCTTTTGTTTTTGTTCTGTTTTCACTTTTTTTTTTTTTTGTTTTTGTCCTGGTCCTTAGTGACTGGTTTTTGTTGGTTTATCGGTTTGTTCTTGGGGATTGATTATTATTTTTCTACTTTGCAAACTTTTTCGACTCTATTTCCCAATGGATTTTTCGCACATGGGCTATTATTCTTCATGCGGCACTCGCAGGATTTCCCATCCCCAGTCGAGCCAATGTTGGTGCTCAATTTAATCTCACCCTATTTGGTCAAAAATTCTCATTCCACATGGTTTGAATTATTCTATGTCTCCCCGTATGGATGCGTGAAATATTCTCCTTCATTTGGTTGGATTGTTAGTACTTTCCTCGGGGTCGTGGATCACATCAAGGCCTTGGTTTTACTTATACGCCTTCATCTCCGCGAGGAAAACTTTGTTGTTGGGCATCTTCCACGACTATGTCTCCTTTGTAAATCCTGTCCCAACATCCAAGGATATGTGGTCCTTTCTGATTGGACACGACCCGACGGGTCTATTTGGTGAAATTGTCACTTTTGTCACATTTGTAAAAATGTCAAATTGGTCCCATGGCCCCGATAGTATATAATTGGCTATTCAACAATATGAAGCGGTAGGGAAAATTTCTTACTTTGACCTCAAGATGGACACATGGCCATTTTTCAAGTTAAAAGTGGGGAGGCAGGTCGCGCGGAGCATTTTGAAGATTTTTGCCTTTTTGTGAAAAGGATCAAAGTTATAAAATGATCCGTAACTCCACAGGGGACAAATTAATGTCACATGTTTGAGTCAACATTGAAAATTCAAAGTGGGGAGGTGGGTCACTGGAGCACTTTGGAGTTTTTAAGCTCTGTTTTCAAATGAAGTAAAAGTATAAAAGTGAGCCACACGACTCCGCTGGGGCCCACATCAAAAATTTAAGCTGAGAGGCGGGTCACTGGGGAATTTTGAGATTCTCAGGCCCGCTTCAACTCAAATATTTTCCATGTGGAGGGCTCCTGGCTCATTTGAGGATCCACCTGGTCTTACCTTTGGATTTGTGCCAAGGAGACATGTGGAGGATTCTATGGGATTTTGCCATACTTAGAATTTTTAAGCGCCTGATGTAACTTTCTTAAGCCCATGATACGTGGAGGGCCCGCACCTATTTGGGAGCTTCCCTTAATTTTACATTTGAAAGCGCACTCGAGGAGACACGTGGAGGTTTCCACTGGATCTTCCCATACCTATACTTTTTCAAGTGTCTGGTGCAAATTTTTTAGGCCTAGACACGTGGAAAGCCCACGCTTGTTTGGGAGTCCTTCTTTTGAGCTTCATACCAAAAAGTGCTAAAGAGACACGTGGAAGATTCCACTAGCTCTGCCCATACTTAGAATTTTCGTGCCGCCTCGATGTAACTTTCTTAGACCTAAGGCACGTGGCACCTTCCACTGGTTCTTAAATGTTTTCAACAATTGTTCTAGATCGAGACAAGTGGAGAGCTTATGCTTGTTTCTGTGTCTCTGCTTTTGGCACCATATGAAAAGTGCACCAAGAAACAAGTGGAGGATTCTCGCTAGCTCCTCCTTATACTCAAAAGTTTTCAATGGCCGAGGAAACTTTCTTGGCCTCAAGGCACGTGGAGAGCCCGCACTTGTTTGTGGTCCCACTCTAGACTTCATCTTTGCAAGCAGACCGAATAGACACATGGAGGCTTCCACCGGCTCCTCTTTTCACTTGGCCAATTCCGACTCGTAGCGTAGGTATGTGGTATAATCCATGTGAGGGCACTTATTTTTGAGAGGCACGAATGCAGGTATCCATGCGAGGGCACTCCTTTCTCAAGGTGTATTCTCAAAGGTGAAAAGGATTGTTTGTCGATCAAGCCATATGGAGCCACCGAGAATTATTAAAAGGGGGATTTCTTGCACGACATAATAAAAGAATGGTTAAAAATACTATCAAAAGTTATAAAGCATGGTGCCCCAATCATATTCTGATGATAGTGGGAAATGTGAATGGTTAACAACATTTCCACTGCAAAAAACAGAGAAGTATATTCTCTCAAGATTTAGACTTTTGGGATGAAAATTTGGAATGAGTGAGCGAGTGAAATTATATGAATTTAATTAGAATACTCTTGCAAATGGTCGGGGTTAACTTTTCTAAGAAATTTTGAAAGAAACCTTTTTCCCGAGAGACCGTCTGAGATACCTATTTATTTTCTTGTGTTTTAGATTTAATCGCGCCAAGATGGTCATGAGTGTACATCCATTAACAAGCTCTCGAGACTATTCAAGAAACTTTCCTCGCTAATGAATCTAATGAACCTCAAATAAATTTGTGTTGATCATGAGCATAATTGTGTCCGCTTGTATTTTAATGTTTTCAAATAGTTTTTCTTGTTCATGTTGCAACTGATGTTAAAATCTCTCCGAGTCACACAAGATCTCGTCTCGTGTGTTAGTATCGTGGAATTTTTAATTTCATTATGAGAAGAGCTTCCATCCTGTAATGAAATAAACAATTTAAAATCACTTCACTTTCACTATGTTGATAAAGATTGCTTGTAAGTTTCTATGATTGTATCTTAGGCATGATGAACCTGTGGATTTATAACATTTAATTGAGTCTTTAACACGAGCCTTTGTGTTGAATTCTTGAAGAATGTGTGAAACCATGCATCTCGGGCCTCCATTGATTCACATCTTCTAGTTCAAGGAATATTTTGGCTGTTTTTAAGCACTTTGTTCTCTCGAGTTTTCCAATATTTGTAAAGGCTCTCAAAGATCTCGGTAAAATAAACTTCATCTTGCTTAACTTCCCACCAAAATTTTTACAAATGATGAATCCTAAATGAACTACCCTCTTTTTTCTGTGTATCCACAAATGAACAAATTCCACTTCCAAAATATGCAGAGAGAATCATGTTTCAATTATTGTCTTTAGTAACCCGAACCTTATCCAGGAAACATCTCCACTCTCTAGTGTGACAACTCGTGAGAGTTAGATTGTGTTGTATTGATCATATTTTCTCAAGGTTCTCATCAAGATCGTGTAAAGAAGGATATCTTTATATCCTTCACCAACACGGGTTAAAGAATGAGTCCTCTCACCCTGGTTGAAGGCACAACCTAAAGTAGTGAGGGTAGATCAAACCCTCAAAGTGAGGTGCTATCCACTTCTCCAACACCGAGTGACAAAGATTTAGTCAATCCTCTCTCGGCTACAAAACGAATCATATCATGATTTGTCTATCTCTAAGCATCCTCGTCGCTTCGTGATGCTACTCAACCCTCGTAGGAGAATCAACCATGCCTAAATGACCTAGACTCCATCATACCTAAATGACCTTGACTCCATCATGCCTATGATCAACCATGCCTAAATGACCTAGACTCAACCATGCCTAAATGACCTAGACTCCATCATACCTAAATGACCTCAACTCAATCATGCCTAATTCAACTAGTTTCCAACATACACAATAACAATGGAAATTAAAATGAGTACATCATCCATCCATTCAACATCATAAACTATATAAATGGGAGAGTCTGTGTATCAATACATATATACACATATATAAATAAATATTAGTATCTCAAAAATCTCATATACAATCTCACGTTTTCGCACGTAGGTCGGTATATATATCCAAAATCACAATAATCATATATAGTGACTAATCATCACCCCACCTAATATCCTCATGTCCAGTCTCACCAGTCTCCTCCTCCTACCTATCAGCCACCCTGCCAACATCTCTCCACCCTCCATGGGTCTCACTGATCTCCTCTTGGCCCTCACCTAAGCTTGGCCTCTGAGAACTCATAACCTCTCCTTGGCCATGTCCATGGGCTCGATGCCCCCTATACTCCCTGAATTTTGAGTCCTAGATCTCATCCACTTACTAGCCGCTCGCCGAGCTCTGTACTAAGCATATGAAGGAACATCTATACTCTCGTGCATCAAGTGATCATGATAGAAAGCGAGCCTCGCTGGGCATATCTCAACCTCGCCATCAATACCATCTATAGTGGTTCCATGGGTCTCACCGCACTCGTACACTCTTTTCATGCCTATACCACATGACTCTATCTTGATGCCTACCCTCCTACCTATGTCACAAGACTCTGTAATATGGGACCATGTCCCTGGGCCTATGGGGATACTGTACATTTATGCTTACAACTTGGGCTGTAAGGCCACAAAATTTCATGTACAGTAGATAGGTGGCCCTGTAAACCAATCACCATGTGCCTATAAGCCATATACCTATCCACCATCCCCATCTCCACCCTGTGCGGGCACCAACCCCTATGCTACATGGGCTTGTAGGGTCGTCACCTAAGCCTATAAAGTGGCTACATATGCCTCTAATCCTATGAGGTCTCCCCAGTAACCTATAATATGTGTCTCAAGAGTGGCCACCTAACCCTCGTAAAGTATTCCTCCCGCACTATGACAAAGGGCTAAATCTAAATTTCCTAGCCTCGATAAAGTCTGCACTCATAAGCATGTGCCACCCACCACTTCCTATATCCATCAAGAACACTCGCGTCGTCAAATTGTCTATCTACCACCTACTCCTCATGCCCTATCGTAACACTCGAGACATGGTGAAGACATGGGTCTCTCCATGTCATCCCTATGGTCTGCGTGGGAATGATGGAGGCATGTCCTGTCAGTAATCAAAACTATCATCTAACCCCGTCTACAGGAATCATCTCACGTTCTCACCCCATTTCCCTCGCATCCATCTCAGAGTAAGCTCCTCTAACTTCTCAACCATATCTCTATAGGATGAATAGTCCACATATGGACTTCATACAATATCAACTACCAAAAGGCCCTCCAATCACTGCATGTAGTATGACACGTCATATGTGTCCCTCACCACCCTTGGCTGCCCAAATGAATGGTACCCATTGTCTGAAACCAACTCTAAGAAATCCACCCCGAACCAATCATGTCGTGGAAAACCAATAGGGAACACACACACAATGTAATCGTATGCCCAAGCAGTTGTAATAAATAAGTACAACACATACCAAATCTCCTCAATCTCCCATAGGCCCATAGCTCCCTATATAACTAAACTAGGAAAGTCGGGTCCCGAGAAAAGTGTATCCGCTCTTGATCATATCCTCGTAGCACCCCATCGGCCTTTATGGAAACCTACCACCCTCGTAACTGAAATACAAAACATCCCACCACCACCACCATCAACACCAATAGCCTTGTCTCCCGCCGATAGGCTACATACATATCACCATACGTGATACTTGCACCGGTGATACCTCAGCTCACCCACTGCCTCACCAAATACAACCACTATCAGCTCCATTGATGCCTCTAATGAAATGGAATATACTGGTTCCCCAACAATAGGAAGCTGTAGGATCCTATAAACATCCTCTAAGGTGCTTTGGTCATCTCGCCTGATCGGTAAGTGAAAGGTATTGGTCACGGAATCCCATCTATCGATGAGAGCGACCATCAAACTATGATCCGGGCTATACGCCTATAGCATCGGATCACACTAAGTCTAACCTCGGTCATGTGCTCCCACTCCTCCATAGTCACAGTAGGCCGCATCTGTACTAGTAGGGGTGGTACTCTATCCCACATCCTCAACTAATCTCTCGCCTGCATCATCTAACACAACCTTGTCAAGACTTGACCACCTCAAATCACCTATTACCACCACCCAATGCCCAACCACATCAATCACTTCTACCCTCTTTAAATAATTCACCTACAAAACTACTGTCCCTTACCATAATTTACCAATTATCTTAGTTCATTTCACTGACTTACCTATCCCACAACACCAAAATGACATTTTCACCCTTTTCCCTCTACATAAATCTTCACCTACCCCTTCCTTGCCTATTTTAATTTCCTACCTAGCCCTTCTTTCACCTATTTACTCTTAACCTTAACTGTCAGCCGTCAATTGCGCTTGATGTCATCGGGTCTTCTTGACCAACATCGGTCCCTTTGACCGTGGTGTCGGTCACCAGACCTCTTGACCGATGCCGCCACATCTCGACCAACATCGGCCAACCCCTAACCTTTCGGTCTCTGCTGCGACATCAAAAACAAAAATCCATCCCCCATTCTCAAAAATTCACAAAAATGACCCACAATCCTAGTCTAACCCACCCAAACCTATCCTAGCTTCATTCCCAACCCTATTTAACCTACATTTGACCTTCCCACCCTCATTCCTTCAATTTTACCCACAATTTCAAACTTAAATCCCACCTAATTTTTTTAACCAAAAACAATTTCAACAATACTATTTTCAACCAAATGAGGGATTCATATTGTCTCCTACCTCTAATCAATGCCATCTCCACAAGGTGGCACATCTCGGCCTGGTATATGCCGATGGTCCACTGATCCTCTCTTGCCTCATCCATGCCAAAATCAACTCCTCACCTCCAAACCAATCAAATCAATTGAATAGATCTCATGGACCCGCCAATCGAACACCTAACACTCGCTACGTGGTGCGCCAACTCAACTCAATGTCTCGTACTATTGTTTTCTACTCCTTAATTGCTCCTCTATCATTTTCTAAAAGTGGGAAAGTCAAAATGAAACCATAAAACACAAATTTTTATTTTTATCCCTGGTGACGATGTCGGTTTGGGTGTAATCGACGTTGGTTGGGCAGGCACGACATGACCGATGTCGGTCATGTCATGCCCTAGCCAACCAATGTCGATTACACCAAACCGCATCGTCACTTAATATCCATTTCACCACCCCATACACATTTTGTCTCACAACATTATTAATCCACCAACTTTTACCCTTACTAATACTTATTATACCGTACTCACAAACCTACACTACATGTACATTTCCTTAGCTGCGTTAAAGAACTTGTTATTACCTATACCTTGGCCTTACTTGTGCCCTACCCAACATACCTTAACCTAAACCACCTTTTGTGACCTTTGAATTTTTGTAAGCACTATAACTTGCGATGTTGTTACTGTTGTTTAGCCTAGTGACCTTACCTTGATTAATGACATGATGTTTATCTCGACCATACCTTTTAATGCCATGTAACAAAACCTATTACATGTTCCTACACCGGACCTCTTGTGCTTCATGACCATATCCTATACCTTAGATACCGAATCAATTCAACCTTGTTTGAAAAACCTATCACCCTTTTCGACAACGTAGAGTTTGTAAGCTCTTCTACCTCGAAACTGTTTATAATCTATATGTGTGTGTGTGTTAGATTGTCACACTGCTACCCAATATGACCATTACCAATTACCCAATATGACCATTACCCATTACCCAAAATGACCATACCCTTACCTAAAACCAACCTACCCACACTTTCCTCACTTATCCATTTATCAAACCACTTACTAACTCGTTTAACACCTCATCAATTCCTAGTTTGAGGGGGATCGCCTACACATGTAATTAGGGAAACATCACTCTCACCTATATTTGGGGAAACCACTTCCTATTTTTTTCAACGTCGTTTATCACTACAAGATACATTATAAAAAGGGGAAAATGTGGACACCAAATTTGGGTCACACTCCCCTTTTTCCCTTCAATCAATTAATGTAACGTGTTCACCTAACCATGACCCCTTTACCCCACATTCGTATTAATTTAATTACTTACAATTGAATTAATGTTCATCCTCACATTATTAATTAATTTAATTAAGATAATTTACACATCACCTAGACACCTCACCCTGGACCCATTCTAGGGGCACTTAACTCATAGTGACCAAGTCATCACTCTCAGCACTGAGTCATCACTCCTAGTGTTGAGTCACCACTTAACCTAACTAACTAAGACTTCTTCCAAAAACCTAATTGGACTTCTTCTATGACCTTCCTACCTTATCTCATGTGAAATCCACTTCCCTAAGTGGACTCAATGAGATCTCGCCAAAAATAGTAAAGATCTCCTATTTTTGGTAAACCTAGGATTTCTCACCTTAATCGATGCCAATTATCCCTCAACCAACGCCGATCACCTTAACCGTCATCGGTTACCTTATATACCCTTTTACAACTCTTTACCTAGGTTGGTAATTTTGAGTTCAGATAGTTCTATTACATTCAAGCACAAATAATAGACTTCTCAACATCCAGACGACGAGATATACTCAACCACATGCCCAAACAAACACCTGATGCTCATCCCAAGGCATTAGAATATTCATGGGAACACTCTGGGAAGTATTTCCATGAAACTGACCAAACATTTCTTCACAGATAAACCATTTCCTTCCTTCACCTACCAGACCTGCAAATACAAGTAAGTGTATTTGATTTTCATCATTCGGTACTTGCTTAAAGTGTAGGTTCATTATCTTTTGTTATCATATCTTATTATTTTCTGCATTCCTCCATCCCCACCTTCTTACCAATCTACCCATCCAACCACCCATGACCTTCCAGCTCTCTCGTACTCGACCTCTATACATTCCTTAGTCTTCGTGGCATTATTACAAACCCAACCATCCCCTCCATTCTTTTTTCGTAATCATAGAGAAGTCAAAAACTAATTTTATTTAATTACCACCAAATTTCCCTTATCGACGCCAGTTATCTTAATCATCTTCGGTCTCCCATCTTAGCCGATATCGGTCATAGTGCTTGGTAAGCTTCCCTAGGCCCAATCAACCCTTAGTCTACCCAAACTTACCCCAAACCTCAAAAAACCTCACCCAAACCTGATACCCCACCTACAACCTCACAACAGACCTTCCTAACTCTTTGTGTAGACATAGACAAATTCGGACACCCATTTTGACATTATACCATTTCCTATAGTAATCAATATCGGTTATACCATAACCAACATCTGGTCATACTGTGATCGACATCGGTCACCCCGACTGAGTTGGTCTCGTGCTTGTAAAATTGCCTTAGACCAAAGCAAGCTTCCTAATCACCCAAAATTAACCCAAACTTCACCAAATCTTACCTGACTCTTTTTGTGACCCTTAGACCACCCGCCCAACTTGCAACATGGCCCAAGACCTTGAGAGTTTAGTTATCAATAATTTAATTGGATTGACACTGATAGTAGTCTGAGACACCTAAATCAAAACACTAACATTAGATTATTTTATTTACATGTTTAGTTATTTTATATTGAGTTATATATCATTGGATTGACAACCGTCGAGGAAGTATCACACTTCCTGGATCTAGCTCACACTAGGCAGTCCACTAACTTTTGTTATTAACTATATCTTGTGGTCTTTCTTTGTATTATAGGTAGTTCCTCCTAGCCAAAAAGAAGCTCATACAATTATCTTGGATCAAAAATTCATTTACGCGCACACTCCACCATCAAACAACGTGATAATAAGTATTCCTCCTCACCCTTTTACCTTATCTACTTTATCGTACAACAATTCGGTGAAATAATATGACATCCTTTTCAGATTTTTCTTCCTCTTGATTAGCAATATTCCATTGTTGTTATTATTTCTTCTTCTAGTGTCCTTTGTTCTATCTCGTGAGACTTTTGTCTATTTTGAGATGATTACTATTAGTTAGTATTCTTACTTGAGGATCCTTGGGTTAATCCATTATACAAATAATGTTTTATATCATGCCATTTTCCAAAAATAGGAAACTTCTTATTGGATGACCCATGAGATTTATGTGTATTTTATTGTATATTGTTGTCTTACTTCTTAGAGAATTTTTGTTTATTATTTCCATTCAAAATGGAAGTAAGTGCATGGTATTCATTTTCTTCCTCATCGCTTATAGATTCTTCTTGTTGAAACATTTTTACCACTTGTTCAAATGTTGACTTTTTCTTCAATAGATCAGTAGGATTATGGAAATATTTTCAATACTATAGGTACAAGTGTTTTATCTTCTGCAGTTCTCCCAATGCAAGGAGTGAGTCCCTTAATGTTGTGACACATCTCAAAACATATCCAATTGTCTCATTTGAATTCGGTTTCAAGACGTGTATTCAGATTTGGATATGGAAGAGTGTAGTCTAATTTTGTTTTCCATACACATTTTTTAGTTTGTCTCAAGATGATTTGGCTATGTCTCGCATCTTTATGTGAGGTTGGAACTCATCTATGAGATTTTATTTTTTAGCTCTATCAAACTTGCATTATTGTTTAATTTCTATTGGATTGTTAGTGAAATAACCCTCTACAACATTTTAGATATCCTCAAATTCCAAATAAGTCTTGATCCTATTTTTCCATGTAGCATAGTTATCTGTGTAGGATTTGTGAATCTAATAGGAATAATTTCATACCATTTGCCATTATTTTTATGTACATACTATATCTAGGTGATGGATTGGTTCCTTATCAATCCAAAAATATTCCCTTTTATATATACTATCAATCTGATATACAAAATCTCTATATATGTTTTCCTTTTGATATACCCATCGATACGTGGAAGAAGTTCATATTTCAATATACCCGAGAATACGTGAAAGAGACAGTGAGTACACATAAGATTAGAGTGGTAGGTGGAACATAGATAATACATGAAGAGGATCCCTCCTATCAATAGAACCTTCTTAAAGGGAGATTTGTGTACATGAGTGACAAGTCCTAATATACTCATATTTTTCCAATTTCAATATTTACACCTAACAATCATGATGGATGGGAAATGGAGGAAATGATAATGAGTGAAGTATCCTTACTACTGCTCATAATTTATAGGTATGGTGCCACAAACATCATTGTTGTAACTATATTAGGTGTTGGAAGTAATAGATCAAGCATGATATCTTTTACCCGTTAGTGTGATATAGAGGCACCATTAATACCGAATGATGCAAGGAGATCAAATATCTCATGAGTTTGTTTCTATAAATTTTTTTTTTTTTATGCACAATCGTTTTGGATTGTTTATGGCAATCTATAAATTAGTATAAAAGGAAAATGAAGTAAAATATATAGAAGAAATTTAAAATTAAAAAAACACTCCCCCTTTAAAAACAACCAAAATAACAATTTTAGCAAGATTTTTTATGGAAATATACGCAACTCAATTTCGGAAAAAAATCCTACGTTGATGTAGATGAAAATGGACCCCTATTATTTTACTTGCTTACACATGATCAATTAGACTTATCATTTTTTTATTGATATGAATCCTAAGTTGATTTAAATTGGAATTTTAAATGATTTTAAAACTGATCTAGAACTGAATTTTAAGATTCACAAAATCAACTTTATCATTTGTTCGATCAATCAATCCATATTTCACTTTTAACGATTTCACATGTAAGAAGTTGATTAATATCTTATTTGAAACTGATTTATGTTTGTTTAAAATCTGCCTTACAATGATTTATATCTCAGTAAATAAAACTTGAAATATGAATGCAAACCTGAAAAACATGACATTGAATTTTTTATGGGGTTTGAAAATTTCCTACATCCCTAGGTTCATACGAACTAATCCATTAAAATTAGCTTTACAAGTACATTAAAAAACTTACAAATCAAATAATGAACCTCAAAAACCTACAAAAGAAGACCATGAGAACTCGAAAGTTGTGAAAAATTCAACACACGCTTTCGTGTGTGTTCCCATCTTCCTCAAGTGATCTTCACTTCGTTCTTCATCAAATAGAAACTTCCACACCTTAAAATGACATCAAAATAACTCCAAATCGGTAAAATGTGATATGTATCAAAAGCATCTAAAAAATCTAGACAATTTTTCTGGTTTACATCGAGATCCAAAAAATGCACCTAGGTTGCACTAAAATGTAATTTTCCAAAACTACTATGTTATCAACATTACACAATCCTCAACATTACCTTCTTCAAATACCAACTCCTCTTTATATAGATTTGATCACCAGCTATGGTCTAATGGAAGTCTATTTTTTTAGAAAATGTGAGGTAAGGGGGTTGATTTCCTCTAACCTCCACTGACCCATATTTTACTATGTGGGGGAAAATATCCCACATTCGTTGGGAAAAGGATGATGGTGTCAGTATACTAATGGATTAGCTGGTAATTTAAATTGGCTTAGGTGCTTTTGTTATTTTGCAACATAGAATGACCAACAAGTATGCTTGTTATATATGGCGGTGGTTTAGTGAGGAGTTGGCCAAATATGGCTCGCCGAGTTGACACATAGGTATCGGCCGGAGTTAGACTACTTGATGGGTATGGTGAGGTGGATCGATGTGGAAAGCTAACCCGGAGGTAGGTAAGGTGAGTTAGCGGTGTCGAGCCTGGTAGTCATTCGAGTTAGTTAGATCTCAAAGTGAGTTGAGTTAGTGTATGGTAACTCACGGTCAAAATGCATAGTAAAATGCTTAGAATAGTTTACAATGCATACTTTGGTGAACATAGAGGAATGAAAAAGAGTGTGTCGACCCTAGTTGAGGGCCCCCAACCAACAAATAGTGTGGCCCACCCGTCCGATAACGAGTGTCGAAGACCAAAGGTGCAAAACGCCTTTTTTTCCAATACCAAATTGATACTTTTTTTTATTTGATTGGTCCACATGTCGAGTGTGCATGCTTCCATGTCATCTTCGAACCTACGCCTGCACTCCATATTTTTTCCAGATTGACCAAAATTTTAGTGTGCAATTACTTCTACATACGACCTCTATTTTTAGCATTCAACATACCGCCAGAAATTTCGACTAGATCTACGCATTGAAATGGATGCAATGATTTAGAGAAACTCTATCTACTTCAATGATCTTTGGATCATATGTAGGTGTTAGAATCTAGTTGCAAGATTTTTTTGCAAATTATTTGTATAAATAAAATAGTCAATGTGGTTTTTGAGTGAAAGAAACATTTTTAGGAAAACACCCACCGGTGAATGCTTTTGATTTATTTCATTTTGTAATAAAAAAAAATTCACCTTGGCTTGAAAATTTAGCCTAATTTTACAACAACAAAAATAATCCCCTAGTTTTATATTTTGGTAAGAAAAAAGTTTGTAAAAACCTTTGATTTTAAAAACATCCATCCCCCTAGTTTTATAATTTGGCAAGAAAATAAGTTTGTAAAAACCTTTGGTTTTAAAATATCCCCCTTTTATTATGTTTGAAATCCCTTTTAAGAGTTTTGTACATAATATATATGGGTCATGGTTCAAACCCTAACCACCTATATGGTTTTGCCTTAAGGTTTTCTCACTAACTACGTATGCATACCAATGCTTTAGCTTCATATCGAGATAACATATATTTAATGTGTGAAAATTGTGAGCTTTTGGCTAATAAAACTGCAAAAGGTTGTGATGAGTTGGATCAAACCTATGACTAAGGGTTGTGATGGTTTCGATTGTGGTGGGCTAGTCAAGTAAGCTAGATTTCTTGTTAGTGTACATTACAGGAAAGTTGTTATTTAAAATAAGCTTCAATCACTTTTTTAAAAATAACATACCCGTGTTTTGTAATACATGGTTCTAATGTTTGTTTTTAAGGCTGGACCTTGTTTTATTATCCTTTGGTTGTCATTATTCCTTTGCACTATGGTATTTTCTTAAAATATTATCGTCATCTTAAATATTTGTTCACGTAGTTGATATTTTCATCTAAGGATGTTCCCTAACATACAAATCTATCACCGCATTTGGATTTTAAGATATCCAAACAACCAAGTGAGGGTTGATCTCACCAAGATGAATACTTTGCAATAAAAATTAGAAACCCTAGGGAAAATAATATTAAACTCTAAGTGTTATGCAAAATTCCCTAGGTTAATGTGTCATAATTTATATGATCAAATATGACATGTCACTCGTGAGCATGTTATAGAAAAGGAAGACAAAATGCTAAAGCACATAAGACACCACAAAAGCATAAGGCCATATAAGAGCATAAGAAAGTCTATAGGACATTACACAACCCACCTAAGCAAAGGAAGCAATCAAGTCACCAACTCCAATAAAAGAAGAGTCTCTAATCAATGTACTATACAAAAATAAATGACTTGACCCATTTTTCATATGGATATCGATCAAAATGAAAATCACAATAAGATGATAATTAATAGGGAGAATGCACACAACACGTGTAAAAATTATCTAGTTAAATATTCATGTTATGATTATATATAATTTCACACCATATACTCATTCATTGGGACATCTCAACCTACATGTTCTAATAGGACCCAAGGTTACATAAATGACATTTTAATTATTAGCTAATAATGAGGACTGTAATGTTATTTTGGGACAAATTTTGATGACAAAAAGGAATAAATATTGATAGACACAATGATGCATCAATTGAGTATATGAATAAAATATGGTTGATGTCAAGAATGAATTATCTTCATATAACTTTACTCCTATAAAAGAGTATACTTCAATTAATATATTTACATAGTTTCCATTGATTCAACTAAATCCTCAATTCTCGCACTTTGATCTCTATGACCTTAGACAAAATTCCTCCCATTTTGCAGTTTGTTCCTAAAAATAATGTGACCTTCACAACCTTCACACCTTCTACCCAAGAATATATTTTTGGAATATTTCTACAATAATATTCTACCCCCACCCATGAATGTGGAAAACTACCAATGTGTATTGTGTAATACTCACACCTTCTACCCAGTAGTCACTCATTGGAAGATGTCTACAATGATTTTCTACCCACACTCACAAATGTGAAAAAACACCAATATCTGTCATGATATCACTGCAAGGACATCACACCTTCGTTGGATACCAAATGATGGAGACATAATTAGGTTTCTTAATGAAGAACCACATTAGACCACCTATCCCTTAAAATCTCACATGAATAATTATATATATATATATATATATATATATATATATATATATATATGTTTGTGTGTGTGTGTGTGTGTGTACACACACACACATACATATATTTGTGTGTGTGTGTGTGTATATGTGTGTATGTATATGTATATGTATATGTGTATGTGTATGTGTATGTGTATGTGTATGTGTATGTGTATATGTATATGTATATATGTAGATATAGGTACACACACACACACACACACACACACACACGCACGCACGCACACACACGCACACACACGCGCACGCCACGCACGCCACGCGCGCACGCACACGCACGCACCCACGCACGCACTCCGCACGCACGCACGCGCCGCACGCACGCACACGCACACGCACACGCACACGCACACGCATACGCACACGCACACGCACACGCACACGCACACGCACACGCACACGCACACACACGCGCGCACGCGCACACACACACACGCACGCACACACACACACACACACACACACACACACAGATTATAATTCAACAATATAAATACATAAAAAGTGTTTTATTCAATCATGTAGAGGAATAAGACACACACAAACCAATTACCAATAATTCATTCTTGTCATGTCATATCATTACAATCATACTCTATTGTGATCATAACTAAACAATCATACTCTATTAATATCACATCGCACTTATTTTCTAGCTAAAATACTCCCTCAAAACCCAACTTTTATTCCTAAGGCAATTTGATTTTTTATATAAGCGTGAAATCCATGCAAATGCTACTACGAAAAATCCTAAAATTAAGGAACATTTTGATTTTCAAGCCCAAATAAACCATTACAAGAATTATCTAACTTCATTAAAGCTTTTAGAGCTTCCAAACAAACTTCTAGTAATTTCAAGCTTTAGATTGCGATTCATGGCTTAAAAACATAATGGTAATGTTTTATGGATTCATACAATACTTCACATCTTTTAAATATAATTTTGGTGTTTCGTAGCTTTAAATATTACTTCATGACTTTAAATAGTACTTCATAATTTGAAAATAGATTTATAGTGTTCTACTAGATAGTATTTCATAGCTTCAATTTTTCTCGTACTATTCAATGAATTTCCTTGGGATAACATGGCTACAATATAATTATATATTTTAAATAAATATTTTTATCTTATACAACATATCCTCAACATAAAATGTAATACAAACTACACTAACTCTTTAACGTTGATACAAGGTAGCCTATGAACCCAAATGCTCCTACATCATACACCTTGGGTAATTTTAAAAACTTGAGCTCCTACCAAAGCGATCAAAATTCCATGCATCATGGCATCTGTGAAAATCAACCAAGTTACATCCTTAAACATTATCCCTTTCCATTTGACTAGATATTCCTTGTACTCGTTGTCAGTATGTTTACTTGATCCTAGGCTCATTCATCGCTTTTTTCCTCTTAGTGCACTTTTTATGGCATCTATTGTCTCCAATCTACCTCACCATCATATTTATTTGAATCTTAAACATTTTATTAACCTACAAAATAGGTTATAAATCCACTACATTGAATATGTTTGAGATATCAATGCCTTTAAGAAATTTGATCTCATAATCATTCTTTGAAAATTTCTTCAAAAATTTATGTGACCCTATTTTCTTCCACTTCAACTTATTGTAGGTACCCTTAGGAAACATTTTTAAAATGGGCTAGGATAAAATCTCAGATATAAAATTTAAATTCCCTTTTTAATACACGAGATATGGCAAAACTTGCTTTTTTACTACATGATGCTTATACTACACATTCATCCTTTCTAACTATTGTCACTCTTGTTGATGCATTTATTACATGTATTTCAAAAATCCTTTGCTTTGCACTCATCTTTTCATTGTGTAGTAAGTCTCGTAGCTATATAATTCCTTGTAGATTAACCCCAAATATAATTTGATATGGTGTCTTCCAATACTATTAATTGAGTTATTATAAGAAAAATTTGCTTGCGTTAATGCAAACTCCTACATTTTTAATTTGATAAGAGGTAAAAAAGGGTTGAGGGGACCCTACCCCGAAAATAGTCACACTCCATGAGAGAAGATAAATACATTACAAAACCATCAAAAACCAATAATATAAAATTCCATAATAAACGGGCTCCCTGTGAGAAATAGTAGTGAAACAACAACAACAAAAAAACACAGAGGAACTAACAACAACATAGAAACTAACAACCAAAAATCTACAGAGACAGTAAATAAAAAACCCCTCCCCAGATCATTTATAGGATTTTTCAAGCCCCTCCAGCACCTTTTCCCATTCCTTAGCTGAGCATATATGTTACCAAGCCAAAGACACCAAGTCGAGACCTTTGGGAGTCACCTTTCTTTTCCTACCCTGACTATCCATAGCACTATAGGAATTAGTGAGATAAAGCATAGTCCTGGAGATGCTACAGAGTATATTTCATTGTGACTACACTCCACTCCATGTAGCTATGGAGAATAGCACGAAAATGGTCCAACTCATTGGTTATGAAACCATAGTTGGATTTTAAAACATCAATCTCTACCATGCCCATTGTTGACCGCTTCCTCAACCTGTGCTTTCATCTTATGCCAATCATTGAACAAAAATTACACCAAGCTCTTGGTGAGTCTCATATCTCCCTTAAGTTCCTCAATATTTTCTGCCACCATCTTAGCTAGATGATTCTCCCCTTTCATAGGTCCAACATGCCCCATAGCCTCGAATTTTTTGTTTCAATTCGCATGTGATAGGAGCCAAATAATCCTGTTTACTAGACTCCCCTTTGGTGTTCCAAGGAACACTAGGAACCTTCTTGGATTTCATCTCCCTAAGATTCTAGGCCACCACAATCTCAACCTCATATTTATCCTCTTAACGAGTCATCTTCCTTAAAA